>JAHBMJ010002151.1:20695-95174 GCA_018398765.1 Chromera velia | reverse complement strand
CCCCCTGTAAGAGAGCGCGCCCCCCGCTATTTCTGGTGGTTTCTTTCGCGACAGTTTTTCCTCCTTCGTACACGATCCCTCGGGCGATCCGATTCGAATGCATGATTGCATCTCGACAATTAAGTGCTCAGTGTTCCCTCTTCGGAGGAAGGAGTAGCAATGCAGTTCTCTTCACCATTTGAATGAATTTTAAAGAGGGCCTTACCATAAAAGAACCGCAAAGGCATCTGGCACCTCTTTACCCGCGCATCTCTTTTGTAATGGATTTTTGAAATCAATGCAGGTAATGAAGTGTCTGAAAGAAACCGCCAAGGCAACTGGCATCGTCGTGATTGCCACAATCCACCAACCCTCCGAGCGGGTGTTCGAGTTGGCCGACGCGCTCCTTCTCCTCACAGGTGGTGGAGCACTCGGAGGACACCAAGCGTACTTCGGTCCGCTATGTTATTTGTTCCCCCTTTGCTCCCCTCCCCACGTCTTTCTTCCCTTCATTACTCTCCAAGTAGGCCCAAACAGCGAAGGTTTTCCTTTTTTTTCGTCGTAAAAAAGGAGGACAAACGAGCCAAAGAGTGGATCGACAGACTCGAACGCCCTTGATGCACACATACAGGCTCCCCGCACGGGCTCGAGAAATTCTTCGAAGACCTTGACCAGGTCGGCCGTCCCCCCACTATGTCGCCAGTCGAGTGGGCTGTCGACATCGTGAATGCCGACTTTGGGGAAAAGGCACTCGTCGAAAAGACAATCGCCAAGTCGGAGCAAATGAAAGGACGTCAGTCATACTGCTGGAGGTTTGTGTGGAGCGTCACCGACCGGCCTTTCCACTGATCAGATCAGATGAGGGATCCTCAGCTCGGCACATTTATTTTCTTTTTGGTGTTGAAACAAGGAAGCATCCAACTGCATGATCGGAGCACAGCGACAGGACAGAGAATTCGGGAGGGATGCAGTGGAAAAAGAAAAGAAAATGAGCGTCTGTCTCTTCATCAGACAGACAAGAGCTCTTCTCTCAAAAGGGGAAGGTAAGCAACTGGATGGAAGCTACGTTAGCTGCCTAGCTGGTTGCTCCCGCTTTCGTGAAGTGCGAATTCTTCTTCTTCTCCTGTTTTGTGTGGGGCAGCCGTGTCTCCTCACGCTGTCTCTTTTACTTTTCGTGTTTCTGTCACTTTCTGTTTTCCTGCGTATGATAACTGCATGAGAACATTTTTGTCGCCTTCGGACTTGTGCATGCATCACTTTTTCATTCATTCATTCATTCATTCATTTATTCATTCATTCATTCATTCATTCAGAAATTGGAGGGTTTGGAGGTATCCCGGAAAACTCAAAGAGCGCCTACAGGAGTCCGAACGAAATCGTGGCACAGATGCCCAGAAAGGCAAATCTCTGTGTCGAACAAAGCCTCCTGGTGGCCAGGGGATTCAGAAACTGGCTCAGAAACCCTGCCGCGATCTGGCTGCGATTCACGATGTATATGGGTGGGTCAGCCTGCATGTCCGTCAGAGGCAGGAAATCTTTATGTTTACCTTTTGACCGGTGTGGGATTCTTTTGTTAATTCAATGACTCAGTCACCCAGCCGGCAGGCAGCCAGCCAATCGAAAATCCGATCGGGCAGCGGCGCAGTCTGTCGTGTGGTAAACGAATCTAAAAAGCTGCCGAGATATGTCTCAGTCCCTCAGTCAGCCGGCACGTTTGAACGTCAAACGATGTATGGCATTCTGCATTAACTAGTCATCACTGCCCAGCCCAATTAGTCGTTTAGATGCTTCAATACTTCAGCCTGCATGCAATGAGTTTGCAAGCAGTGAGGACATTCGCAATCGTCAAAGCGTGCTCTGTATCACGTCCAGTCAAGTGCATTCATCGTCGAGTCGCGTGTCCGTTGAAGGGCATGCAGACCTTGCAGCCATGGGATAGACTTCTGCACCTTTCTGAAGGCCCGAAAGAGAGAAAAGCCCGTTGTACAAGATGCATTCATGCATGCAGGCCTGGCGTTCATGATCGCGACAGTCTGGTGGGACGAAGCTGACTCGATCGAGCTCTCCAGTCTGTCGAACATTCTGGGGGTCCTCTTCTTCCTCTGTGCCTTCATGGTGTTCATGTCTATCTCGGTGCTCCCGGTGTACATTGAGGACAGGGCCATCACCATCAAGGAGAGATCCAACAATACCTTCGGACTTGCATCCCTGCACATCTCCCAGTTCATCACGACCACGCCTTTTGTCGCCTTCCTGGCTGTCTGCGCGGCCGTCTTTTGTCAGTCATTTGAAGGCTCTAGAGCTTCTCCCTCCATCAATAGACTCAACCACCAGAATGCATGAGGATCTGTTGATGTGATTCCGCGAAAGTTCTTGCGTGCAAATGGGAAAAGTTGCGCGTTCATGTGAAAAGTCGATGTCAACACAGACTTGAAAGTGGAAGGTGCGATTCTCGCCAAACTCCAAGTTTTTCGATTGTATCAATAAACTAGCACGGCGCATCTGCCATGCGATGTCAATGTGTCCTGTGGAAGATTCAGACAGCCGTTCAGGTGCTATTTCAGCTCTTGCGTTTTTGACCCCTTTCCCCCACCTGAATGACTTTATATGAAGAAAACTCAAGAAACGGGAACCTGAAACTACCATGTTGCAGCCTACTTTGGAGTCGGGTTCAAACAGCCGTTCGGGTACTACTTCCTCAATCTGTTCCTTGCTCTTCTTGTGGCGGAGGGTCTCTGCGCTCTCCTGGCGGCAGTCGTTCCCATCTTCATCATTGCCATCGCTGCGGGTGCCTTCGTCTTTGGAATGTTCATGGTGGGTGGGTACGTAGTTTGCTCTGCTCTCGCTGTGTCTCTTTTTGTCACCCGTCGGCAATCCTTTTTCCTGCAGGATTTCAGGACCGGGCGGAGAGATAAAAGCTCCCGCCTTATCGTTCCTTGACTCCTATCACTCACTCTCTTGCCCGTATCACATCCATCGATCCCGCAATTCCCACCCAAGACTGCACAGGAGAACAGGGAAGAGGAGAGCACCCGCTCGTCTACAGGCACAAAAACATCCGCGTGCAAGTACTCCTCTCTATTGCCCCAAACCCATCATCGATCATTAATAATTGACCTAGACCTTCAGCTTCCCCCCCGTGCACAC
Source organism: Chromera velia (assembly GCA_018398765.1). Classification (NCBI taxonomy): domain Eukaryota; family Chromeraceae; genus Chromera; species Chromera velia. The sequence continues at coordinate 92,048 of JAHBMJ010002151.1, read as the reverse complement.
CTTCAGATTCCTCCCGCTGGGGTTGGCTGGAAGGCCTTAAATATATTGGAGGAAAAATTTCAATGGCAAGAAACAAATTCATTTATCGATCCGGCCTCATTCATGCTTGCAGGTCGTCCAAGGATTCTTCATCAAAATCAATGACATCCCAGAGGCCTGGCGGTGAGTCAGTTAGTCAGTCAGTCAGTCAGCCAGCCAGCCAGCCAGTCGATCGGTCGGTCGGTCGGCCAGCCAGCCAGCCAGACCGTCCATCCGTCCGTTAGTCAGTCAGTCAGTCAGTCAGTCAGTCAGTCAATCAGTCAGTCAGGCAGGCAGGCAGGCAGGCAGGCAGGCAGGCAGGCAGTCAGGCAGTCAGTCAGTCAGTCAGTCAGTCAGTCAGTCAGTCAGCAGGGCAGACAGAGAGGCAGACATGAAGCTAGCAAACCAGTATCAATAGAAAAGTGAACTGAGAAGCGATCCATTAGGCGGTAAGTCAGGGGACAATTACTCAGAGTTTGTTTCTGTCTTGCAAGTTCGCACCGGACTTCTTCATTCCGCGTGCGTCAGTTCTGATTGATACCAACACGACGGAAAAGAAAGAACAATGCTTTCAAGGCAATGTTTGCTTGATTCATACTTATATGCATCATCTTGTCTGACTCTAGAATGATCCGACCTGTTTCTGTCCACCGCCACATGTTTCGCGGGTCCTCTGATTGGCACTTCGTATCAGCATGAATTAAGGGCAGCTAGAAAGCTACATAGGTAACTTAGCTAGAGGACCGAAGGGGGGGCACTTAATTGTGGCAGAAAGAGTACGTCGACTCTGTCGTGCAGGGAGGGAATTTCACATGCATGATTGTAGGACCTAACCCAATAAACCTTTGCAGTTGGGTGCAAACATCGCTCTGCAAGCTTCACTCAGAATATCAATAATGGATTTCAGTGCGAATGAATGTGATTCTTTGCAGTTGGGTGCGATTCATTGCTCTGCATTTCTACTCGTACGGGGCCTTCGTTCAGTTGGAACTCGATCACCAGTGCGTGAAATATGGAGACGCCATCGCAAAACAGCTGGGTGGAACAGTCAGTAGTTCGTGCCGTGTTTTGTCACATAGTTGGATCGCATGCTTCATGCGAGGAGATGGAGAGAGAAATATGTTGGTGTCGCATGTTACACACCAAGGGATTGTGACGGGCATGGAAAAGGCAGAATCACTTTTCAGTGACAGATCAGCTCTATAGCGGGAAGTATAATTTTGTGTTTGACGACGGGGCATGCTCGGCCCTTTTTGAACTTTGAAGCCTCAAGTGAGAAAGGCCGGGTGGATGCCATGATCATCTGTCAAATTTCATCTATGCGATACGATAATTCTGTATGAATTCATCAAGTCATGTACAGGTCAGCAAGGACGGCTGCGCACCCCGAGATCTGGTAGACGACTTTGCAGGGGACTATGAGGGTGACCTGACTCTGGACTTTTCTGTGATGGCGGGTATGATCGTCGCTTTTAGAGTTCTCACCTTTCTCGCCGCATTCTTCCTCCATAAAGGCAAAAAGTAAGAGGGAAGGAAAAAAAGAGGCAGATAGGAAGGATAGAACGAAGACAAATTTGAAGGGAGGAAGACCACAGGGTAGAAGGAAACGAAGGGAGGAAACAAAGGGAGGAAAGAACGAACGAACGAACGAAGGAAGGAAGGAAGGAAGGAAGGAAGGAAGGAACGACGGAGGGACAAAAGGACGAATGGAAGAATGAGATCGAAGAAGGAAGTTGGGGGGGGAACAAACGAGGGGAAGGAACGTGAGAGAGTGGAGATTGAGTCAACAGTGGAGAAAGGGAGAAAGCACAAAGGTGGAGACGAAGGAATAGGGTCCGACTTTACGGAGTCCCTCTGCTTTTGTCAGTGGAGGCAAAACTTCTGCAACATAAATACTGTCTGAAGGATTTGTTTGTTCGACAGGCCTCCACGACTGTACACGTGCACAGGAAAAATGAAACAAGAGGCAGAATGCGGTCGGATTGAGAGATGTGGGGTGTTTTGTTGAGGGAGGGGGGCGGTGCGGCTTGAAATTGAAACACGTCCTACAAGTCATTCATGAGGAGTGATTCATTTCTTTGTTCTTGTAAGGTCTCTGGAGACTACCTTTCCTCTCTTCGATCCTTTTTCTGCAAGTGCCGTCCGCTTTCGCGCTCACACTGAACGTTGACGCTCTACAGGATCACATGTGGGCTGAATGGATGGAAGCAGGGATTGAAAGCCTTGCTGCATCGCTTGTAAAACGCAGTCAGAGTTGAACGGTCACCACACATTATGATCCACCTTCATTGTGTAACTTCTTTTTTCTTTCAAGCTAACCCTGTATCAACATATTAATGAAACATGGTGTCATGGTTCATATTTGAACAACGACACAAAAAGGAAACAAATAGGTTCACAAGAGCTGAAAACTAAGAAAAAGTGAAAACTTTTAAAAGATGTGAAATTAAGAAAACATGCATGTTTAATTTGCAGGAAGTCTCCATATATGAATGCACATATACTACACATATTATATCTAGTATAATATCTAGTATTATATTTTATATAATGAATCACTTCAAAGGATTGACTTTTCTCTATATAGTAGCTAGACTTCTCTTGAATATCTTTTTATATTTTATTTTTGAGTTATAGTGATAATTAATGTGCCTCTAAGACGATTGGTTCGTTGCGCTAATATTGCGGTGCGTAAAGAGAGAGCTGCGTTACTATAAGGTTATATTGCTTAGAGCCGGAGTTAATGTACCAAATGTTATGTTCCGCCCTGACGCGTCCCACACAGATACCACGATGAATACGGCATGTCCCAACCCGGCAGTGTGGGCGCCACGGCAACTATTCCATCCGCAGCATCCCATTAGATATTTCTGGCTCAGCAGCGCATTCTTTAACACTGCTTTGTCTAGTGCTTTGTCTAGTTGATTGATGGAATCAGATCTAGCCTCATAACTAACAGTCTCACGTGACTGTGATCCATAGATTCGTTGCACCACGTCTAGACCTCCTACGTTAAGAGTCTAGCTGGTATATAATATGGTAGCAGAGCCTTTTTGCGGTTTACGTATTTGAGAACCGCAGCTGCTGCTGTTAGAGTCCGTTAGAAATTCATTTTGCAGGGCTCGCGCTTCAGGCAGCAGGCTCGCAGTGATTTTCTAAAGTAGACAGACAGAGACAGTGGCGCATACCTCTCTTTTTCTTTAGCATTTGCCTCTGCCTAAGGCTTTTTATTGAGCCCTCGTATTTTATTCTCTTTAAGTCAGAGTGTATCTTTTCTCTTCACGCTAGCCACTTCTGTCGAAATGTCTTCTTTGTTTGCGGAAGTGTCTGCAACTGTGACAATACTCCAACGAGCTTGTGGACGTGCCTTGGAGACGTCTATCAACGATGCTGAGGGCTGCTACGAACAGTTCGCCCTCGCTACCAAGAATTGTCTATCTCTTCTGTCTCGAGGCTGCCTTGTCTCGAAGAAACGGAAACGTCGGGGAAAAAAGGGGTCACGTACAAAGAAGGCTGTCTCTGTATCGACAACTTATCCCTCTGTTAATTCTTCTACTTGTTTGTCGAAGTCCGCATCAGAGCCCCCACTTCTGCCGGTCCCTGCCCCTCCGCAACAGTCATCCAACCTTCCTCCCAAAGTGTCCCCACCCATTGAACTGCTAAAGTCTTCCCTGCAAAACATTCTCACCGCAACCATACCATGACCATGATGTTCCATCTACCAGTGCCTCAAATATGTAGAAAGTAGCTGCACAGCCTCTTGTCGATGCCCCACCGGTCTATTGATTCCGTCCTCTCCTAAATCGATCAACAAACCAATCTCCAAACCACCGAACGTCCCTACTTCAACATCCCCCAATGCTGCCATGGCCCAGACCACACCGACCTCATTTTGTTTTGCTTCTTTATCACACCTGCATGCAAACGCATCGCAAGTGCCTTCAGTAAGGGGGCCATGCTATCAGTGTGGACAACATGAATTACAGACAGGTCCGCAATCCTTCCCTCAGCACCGTACAAATACCGGCCACCCTGCAGGCTATCAGTGGCTCTGCAATAGAGCAGACTGCCAGCCAAAAGAGAGAGTGTACATCTGTGTACTCGTCAGATGGGAGCCTCTCGTTGATAGCTACTACTACGTGACAAACGGTGCGAGTATCCGGTGCTGCCGCTTCCTGCCCACTCTGTCTGACTCAAATCTAAGACTCAAATTCGGATCATATCAACAAAGGAAAAAGAAAAAAGGAATCTGTATTGTGTTCTGCCCTGACGCGTCCCACACAGATACCATGGCCAATACGGATCAATACGGCATGTCCCAACCCGGCAGTGCAGGGGCCATGGCAACTATTCTATCCGCAGCATCCCATTAGATATTTTTGGCTCAGCAACGCATTCTCTGACACTGCTTTGTCTAGTGCTTTATCCAGTTGATCGATGGAATCAGACCTAGCCTCATGACTAACAGTCTTACGTGATCGCGATCTATAGATTCGTTGCACCACGTCTAGACCTCCTGCGTTAAGAGTCTAGCTGATATACAATACAAATCAATATGAAACGATCTACTCACTGTAGTACTCAGAAGTCTAGTCAAAAGTCTACGAACACAGTTTCTTAACTGTGACGCATAAGCCTATCTCTAAGTTAGTAAGTATGAATCAATCTCTCAACCTCATATCTAGGCGCCGGCTAGAGAAAAAAAAAAAAAAATCTCCTTAGATCGTCTGCTTTTTTTTTTCTTTTTCAGTCAAACAACTGTTGTTTAACTGTTGCACAAGTGTTGTTTGTAATCAGATTTATCGCTACCTATGTGTAAAGCAAGTCTCTGGACCTTCAGTCTCTTCAACACGATTCTAAAAGGAAGTCTGTCAGATAAAGAGAAGTCAAATCATTGATTTGATTCAAGCATAAACAACGAAAAGACTCATGGACGCGTGGCATGCAAAATCAATGGTGCGGCATGACAGCGGCGGCGCACGCATACGCGATATATTTAAATGTGGCGGCGCGACACTGGACCAGACAGTGGTGGTACGCGCGATCAGGACATGCCCTGCAACACGGAAATGGCGGGCGCACAATGGCCCAATCCTGACTCCCCCCTCGTACATCAGTCCATAGAAATTGGACTTATGCACGCACGATATAAAAACAGCCGCTTGCAACCAACTGAGCATACACGCAGCTTGCGATAAAGGTCAATGAAACTTTTGAGATGATGACAAAAGCAAAACAGAAGGAACGGTGGTGTGAGCATACGTGAGTTATTACATGTGACACTGTTAACATAACGGAAAGTAGTTCAAGAACAAGTTGTCGAAAGATGTAACAAACAAAGCTATGGACCCTCACACATGTGACACCCAGACACCCACGTGTACACAGAGGCAGAAAGACAAAGAGAGACTCAAAGAGTCAACTCGAATCTCTTCCTTTCTTCCTTCCATCGTTTCTGTCTCTGAGAACTGGCTGTCCAAAGACTCACTTGCTCGCTCGGTCAGAACTGAAACCCCCCTCCTTTTTCTTTTCAACACCCTCTAGTTTGCATAACCGTCTGGGGCACTGAAATCGATGCTGTCGGTGTACGCCTCAATGAAGGCGTCTGCATCGAAGTCGTCATCCGCTGTCAGGAAGTTTGCCTGTTCTCTGCGAGTACAGGCACCCCCCCCTCCTCCTCTGGCAGTCTGTGGAGGGGCTCTCCCCCCCCCCCTGCTCTGAACTTCTTGCACTATCTGTGGGATTGCTGACTATAGTGCCGTCTGGACCATTTTCTGCACTTCCTCTTGTGTCAGTCTGGAAAGCCTCTCCTTCTCCTGCTGTCTGTCAGCTTTCTGCCCATCAGCGGGTCTGCCTGACTGCCTGCGGGAATGGTTTCCGGCTTTCTGACCAGACTGCTGCTTTCTTTGCCCCCCCTTCTGACTTTGTCTGAGATCTCTGAGCGTACGTCGAGCCACATTTGCCATCTGGGCAAGCTGGCGAACGCTTTTAGTCTCAACGTCCATATTTCCCCCCATCTCTCCTCCTTCTTTGCTGTTCTCGAGCAGCTGATCGAAAAACGCACGACTGCCTCCCTGCTTCTCTCCTTGTGACCCCCCCTGCTTCAGCACCTCGAGATGATGCTTCGAGATGACGATCTCTCTCTTCGTCTCACTCGAAACAATCTTCAGAACTCTCATGTGGACAAAGGCAACCCAGTCGAGACGCTTGTGGTGCGCTTCAAGGGTTGGCATCGCCTCAAGAAGAACTTCTTGCTGGTATTCCCAACTGTAGTTTGGTGCTATTTTGCTGCTGTTAGGCCCAGAGGTAGTCAATAACTCATCATCACTATCGGAAGGCTTGGGGGTGGCAGTGACTGTCTTCAACGGCTATGTTCGGGCTAGGTTATGCACTTCGACGGGAAGGAGAGACCAGAATTTGAAGCCGGTAATCCAGTCGGAGGGAGGGGGAGAAAAATCGTCAAGAGCTGTGATAAGCTCGGCGAAGGCGAAGGCAGTCTCCTTGACTGATAGCTGCACACCGTTGGGCAGTTCAGACAGAAGCTTGGGAAAGTCTTCGAAGGTTTTCACTACCGTCTCCTTCTGAATATCTGCGGAAATCTGCACGTGATCACCCCGAAGGGCGGTCAGAAAAGTCTTTACCCAGGCACGCACCCGCTTGCCGTACTTTTCATCCGGTTCGTCCTTCTTCTTGACTGGTGCCGATGACCTAGCCTCTTTCAAGAAGGCTTCTACTCTCTTGACGAGAGCTTTGTCTGCCTTGTGATACGAGAGACGAATGGAGGCAGGAAGCTTTTTGACTGCCTCAACATTTCCATACTCATCCGACCAGAGTTCAAGAAGCCCTATGTACTCATCAGAGGAGTCATCCTTCTGTCTTTGGGGCGGCTCCTCAGCAGTGAACTTGGGAGCTGTGCTGGAAAAAACAGCAGACGACATTGTCAAAAAAAATATGAGGAGTAAGGAGTACTTCAGTGTTGAGGTGAAGAAAGAAAAGGAACTGAAGCCCGCTTCTGTTAACCGCAATCAGACTTATCGCTACCTAAGTGTAAAGCAAGTCTCTGGACCTTCAGTCTCTTCAACACGATTCCAAAAGGAAGTCTGTCAGATAAAGAGAAGTCAAATCATTCATTTGATTCAAGTATGAACAACGAAAAGACTCATGGACGCGTGATTCAATGGTGCGGCATGACAGCGGCGGCACACGCATATGCGATATATTTGAATGTGGCGGCGCGACACTAGACCAGGCAGTGGTGCATGGTACACGCGATCAGGACATGCCCTGCAACACGGAAATGGCGGCGGACAATGGCCCAATCCTGACTTTTATATATTGTACAACTGTTGTTAAGTGTTGTGCAGGGTCAAAAAGTAAAAAAGAAAAGAAAAAAAAAAATCTCCCGAGATCGTCTACTTTTTTTTTTTTCTAGCCGACGTCTAGCCTCACATTATCAACTTCTTAATTCTCTAACTGTCATCCGCCGACTACTACACTAACTAAAATAATTTAACCATCAATTATGCATCCGAATCCTAACATTGCTATCAATCTCTCTGCATACACAGTGGTAAAAAAAAAAAAGAATAGACATGTCAAAATTTTTTTTTTCATTTTTTTTTTTTAGTCTGGTAACCAAAAAAAAGGGAGGAACGGAAAGAAGAAAAGAAGAATACAAGACCATCCTGGAAGCAATGGAAGCAGGAAGACAGCTGAGGAAGGGAGAAAGAGAAATCGCTGAGAGAAGAATGGAGAGAGGGCATACACAAAGCCAAAGTGTCCTTTCGTCCTGTGTTATTGGATCAATTTTTGGAGCAGTCCCTTCTCAGGGCCTTCTGAACAGCCCATAGACCAAAGCATGCAAAGCACAGACAGATTGTTGTTTGTTAACGGCCTGGGAAACCAGGCGGGCCACGGGGTGTGGTCTGAGCCTCAGCGATGAGATACACCCCCCTGCTGTTTGCGGGGGCGACCTCTATAAGATAAAACGGCGACAGTGCTCTAGGGCACCACTAATCACTAAATCACTAAACTTACCAAAGGTAGGTTTTATAGTTAGATGTGTTTTTGTTATATGTTTAACACTTCAAATAAAATAATAAAAAGAAGATAAAACAGATTAGGCTTCTTAAGATTTTTTTTTTCTTTTTTTTTATCACTGTGCGTCGCCTTGCTCTGCAACGTTTCAAATAAATTCAAATACCGAATCGACTAAATGCCAGTGGCGTATACTTCAAACCGCGAGTCTAACCACGCGTAAAGGCCTAGTAGACCCCGGCAGATCTCAGCACCTACCACAAGGCCTACACCATATATACATATATATATATATATATATATACATGTGTATATATATATATATATATATATATTTTTTTTTTAATTGATTGATTGATTAATCCATATATATACATCAATGCTCTACTATGCTAGCTAGTATGCTAGCTGCTATGCAGTCTATGCTAATTAATTTGAAATAGTATACAATAAAGATGAAATTTTTACCAGGACACCAGACAGAAAAGGAGCGACGACTTGCCGGTTAGAGGTCTCCTCGCTTGCATACAGCCTTTCCTTTCTATCCCGATGATGTGGGCTGAGGATCGCTGTCCCTCAAAATCATACGGTCCATCCAGGTTCAGGCTGCTGCTCTGCTGTTTCGTAACTTTCCTCCAAGGCCGGCTGTCCCCCCTCCTCCAGCGGTGTCCCTTTATGCGCAGCTCCATTTGTTCTTTGCTTGTCTGTTTGGGTGTCTCGTATCCTCCTGTGTCCTTCTCCATCTTCCTCCATGACTCTGGAGGCGATCGAGTCACGCGTCCTCCTTACTGGCCCTCCACAGTGCGGATGATATCGGAGTCACCGGGGTCAGTGACAGCCAAGCAGCCGACACGGAAGTACTTGCCGCAGGCAGTGCCGAGCTCGTTGTTGTCTGCATTCGTGCGAAGGAAGAAGGGAGGGAAAGCAGAATTCAGCATGGCGCCGTCGTGAAAAACGCACTGGACAGGGCCACATAGTTGACCGACGTTGATGAGTAAGCATGTGGAATCACAGAGAACTTAAAATACAGTCAAAATCAATGCTTGCTCTGACAGCTGTCTGAAGCGGTAAAGAAAAAGAAGGCACAGAACTCAGAACGAGAAGTAACAGAAAGACAGCCACGCGCGCACGCTCTCTCTCTTATCTTTCTTTCTCTCTCACGCACACAGACGCACCAAGGTCACAGACAGGCAGACTGTATATCTGTTTCTCCTCTTCTTCTCACAGAGAAAGAGAGGAAATACAAAAAGAAAAAAGAAAGAAAGACACGCACACGCATATACGCACATACAACCATTAACAATTTCACACATTCACACATTCACTTATTCACACATTCGCACATTCGCACATTCACACACACACACACACACACACACACACGAGGGCGGGCGGTTGGGCAGACAGAATGTGAGAACGAAAAGGAGGCGTAAAACACATCAACAGGAAACCAAACAAAGACGATTGCAAATCAGCGGGAGAAAAAGAGAAACACAAAAGACATAAAAAATGGAGAAAGAAAGAACGAACGTACGAGAAAAAGAGGAAAGGAAGAAAAGCACAAAAGAAAGAGGTAACAGACCAGCTTAAGTCGCCAGACACACCCAGGTAGCCGGGGAGACAAAAAAGTAAGACGTCGCGAACACAGTGCGGGGCATTTCCGAAACCGAAAGAAAACACACTGCTTGCCAGAAGCACTTATTGACACACACACTCCCTCATTCTCTCTCTCTCTCACACACCCACACACGCACACACACACGCACACACGCACACACGCACACACACACACACACACACACACACACACACCACATGCACCCACATACACTCACGGACGAAGAGGGAGAGAGAACGAGATAGGGGGACAGTTCTTTTCAGGTGGCAAGTCGAAGCGCAAAGATGATAGAACGACGGCTCAGGTTTTGCTTTTTCGGTGACAAGAAAAGCGAAGGAGCAACGGAAGACATAGCAGACAGATGGACGGACAGGTTCGCATTTCCAAACAAGACGGCGAACATGCAGTCAGGTGGGAACGTAGGACAGAGACAAAGACTAGAAGGGAGGGATCCACGAATGTTGCCATTGTCAAATTTGTGGTAGATCCATCTAAATTTTCACAGAAAAACAGAAATGCGCACAGATGCACAAAAAAAAGGCAGGCATGCGAGTTTGCACTCGTGTCACAATCCATTATGCAAGCAGACAGAGGACAGTCTCCTCAGATGCACAGGGACAATGCGAGAACAGAAAACCCTGCCAGACACTGGCATTGTCGGCTTATACATCCTGGATTGCTGCGAGCCGGTTGATTGAACCATTATCACACCCACCCCAAAACAACGAGACAATATGCCTCCACGAAATTGTTAGACTCTCTTTCAACGCACAATAACAAAATTCGCCGACAAACCTACCTCCGTGAAAGTGATGCACACCAGTCTTGGCAAGCATCGCGTAGTACTCGATCTCGGACCTACGCAGGGCGGGGGTGTTGGCAGCCAGGATAACCAGCTTTGCTGCAGACAGCAGGAAGCACGAGGATCTACGAACCAAACTCTCGCACTGGTCCCTTGGCCTCGCTTGGAGCCATCTTCCCCCCCAAATCAGCAACCGCAAAGCAGAACCCATCTCTGCATCTCACAGATGCTGTCACTCTGTATGACCTTTAGTGCCTGACTGACCCTTTCCCTGACGGATGGACTTGAGGGTGGACTTGTAGCCCAGGCAAGACTTGCCGGACTTCATGACCAGCTGGAGCCTGGTGTTGATGGACTCCGCGGCTCCCTTCTTCGCCTTCTTGGACACCATCTTCCTGCTGCGATTTATAGAAATAGTCGCGCAAGAGCAAAGGGTCTCTCATGAAGCATGGCGAAAAGTCGGATCTTGCCGTTTCTCTGTTTGCCACCGAGTGCCAGGGTATGGTGTGTCTAAAGTTTTTTAGCCACGAATTAATCAAAGGGGCTCCAAAGGCCCCGGCGTCCGGTGCCATAAATGGAACTCTTGCATACTTACAAAGATTCTGATATTATTCAGCAGGTGGATCAGTCAATCGAGGTATAATCGAGGATTAATCGAGGTGAAATTAACATAACAAAAACCTCAATCACCAAATTAACTTTTTTGGGGGGATTGTATTGATGGTTTTTAAAGATGAAATTAACTTAGTTTTGGCACTAATACTAGTGCAGAATGACTGGGGCCGGGTAGAATATATGGTAAATAAGCACCGCGATTTTGTGCCGGCCGGGGCCCCTGACCGGCGCACGCGCGCAGAAGAGACGTACACAGCGAACAACTTTTGAGAGAAGTCTTCGGCTGTTTTGTAACACCGACCCTCCTTGGTCATTTTGCCTCGCAATCTCTACTGGACAGACATATTCCGGACGATAACAGACAATTAACGTGCTACCGTGGCGAAAAGAAGTTGCGAAGAACGCTGAATTGATCATCCCATTCTTTTTTTTTTTTGCAAAGCAAAGTAAAGCGGAAAGACAACGTTCTGTCTACACCTCTCAGTGAGGTGAAGAGGTTGAAACGACTCTTTACAAATCTAACCTGCTTGTGTGTTACTTGACAGCATCTGTTGTCTCTGTGCACACCTTATTTATTGCGCAAATTGATCTCACCTGTCTGAGATCTCGCGTTTTCAACTATCCAACACTCAACTTTCACTGACTGAATTAAACAACATGACTGACAAAGTCACACTCTCCCGCGCCTCCGGAAAGCAGGAGATTTTCGATGGTTGCACAGCTGCGGCCCACGTGGCGTATTCCTTCTCTGATGTGGCCTTCATTTACCCCATCACCCCTTCCTCCAGCATGGCTGAACTGGCTGACGCCTGGGCATCGAAGGGGCGGCTCAACCTGTATGGGCAGAGGGTTGAGGTCAAGGAGATGCAGTCCGAAGGAGGAGCTGCAGGGGGAGTCCACGGGGCCCTCGCTGCTGGTGCGCTTGCCACCACGTTCACCGCCTCTCAGGGACTTCTTCTGATGATCCCCAACATGTACAAGATCGCTGGAGAACTCATGCCTGCAGTCTTCCATGTCAGCGCTCGTGCTCTGGCCGGTCAGGCCTTGTCGATCTTCGGCGACCACAGGTCCGTTTAGCTCTCCATTTTCATCCGTTACGCTCTCACTTTCCAATTCTCTCTGATGTCACGAACGAATTCCGACTTGCAGTTCGTCGAGGTTTCATCACTTGCGAAATCCTCAAGTGCGTCTGTAGTCCTCGCTGTTTCACTTCCTTTCTAGTTTGTTGTCCTTCCACGGCCCCTACTCTGTTTGAAGCGTAAATCGCACCGTCCGCTCATTCTTAAAATGAGGAAAAGACGCAGCGAGAAGAAAACTCCCGACAAGAAGTTCCCAAACTTGACAAACTGGTTCTCCTCGAAATTGCGTCGCTCTTTCCGATGCAGCCAGTTGTTCTTCGGTTTCTTTTCGTCCCCAAGCTCAAACTCCGGAACGGGACTCCTTTTTTTTTTTTCGATGGCAGGTAATGTGTCCTTCCATTTCAGTTTCGCCCTTACCAAGTCCGTTGCTCCCTCTCTCAGTTGACCTCTGTGCGTGCATCTGTGTGCAGCGACGTGATGGCGGTCCGGCAGACTGGCTGGGCCCTCATCTCGTCCCACTCGGTGCAGCAAGCTCATGACGTCGCGATTGTCGCCCACATCTCCTCTCTCCGTTCGTCCATCCCCTTCGTCCACTTCTTCGACGGCTTCAGAACCTCTCATGAACTCTCCAAGGTGAGTTCGTGAGTTACTTCGAACACACAACACTGCAGGTCGACTGACTGCATGATCTTGTTTCTGGAAAAGAAACACGATGATGAACATTGACCACTCTTCATAAGGTCTCGTGAGACAAAAGAGGAGACGTACCCCCTCTCGCTCCCCCTCTATCTCGTTCACCTGCCGTAGTTGCGCTGCTCCTTCCTTCGGTAGATTAACAGATCTGTCCTCGTTCCTCCCACCTCTTTTTGTTTGACCATCTTTCTGCCTGCGTGATCCCCCCCACCCTCGATTTCTTTTGTGTCTGTCCCTGTCTTTTCATTTTTTCCCCCCAACGTATGTGCACGTGTTCTTTTCCCTCCTCGTTCGAATGGATGCCAATTGACTTGATTGCAGATTGAGGTCACCCCTCAGGAAGCGCTTGCAAAGCTGATCCCGAGGGAGGGCATCCAACAGCACAGGGACAGAGCCCTGAACCCAACACACCCCCACCTGAGGGGCACCTCCCAGGGACCTGACGTCTTCTTCCAGTCAGTCAAGCAGGAACGCAATCATTCCTTCATTCATTCATTCATTCATTCATTCAATTCCCTTCCTTCCTTCCTTCCTTCCTTCCTTCATTCATTCTTTCATTCATTCATTCATTCATTCATTCATTCGTTCATTCTCCGAGCTGGATGTTCCTGTAGGATTGTGTGAGCGACTTGTGAACGAGAACAGTTTGTGAGCAAATGCGTCTTTTCTGATCCACGTACAATCCCTCCGCCGTCTCCCGGTACGTTTTTCTCTTTGTCTGCCGGTCTGTCGCACGGATCTTGGCTTTGCTCAGTACGTTGCATATCTGTTGACCTGTCCTTGCAACTTGCTTTTGTGCAGGTGCGTGGAGGCAGCGAACCCATACTACAACAAAGTTCCAGACATCGTGTCGGAGGCCATGAAGCAAGTGAGTGTGGTGACAGGACGCCATCTCGACTTGTTCGTCCGACACGGTCCCGAAGAAGCAGAATTCTGCGTCGTCATCATGGGCTCTGGGGCTCCGACCCTGTGTGATGCGTTGGACTGCTGGAACACTGCGCCTCAAAACCCAAAGGTAAGTCAAACGTTCAAGCATCGGAAGGAACCACAATGACTACCCAAAAGCGAGACCTCGGTACTGTGACGTCATCATTTTGGAAGAGAGGAGGGTGATGTTCGCGCACAAGAGAGAATTTAGTGTCGAGAATTCAGTTTCGTTTCCTTTCTCTTTTTTTCCCTTCGTATTTTTCTCTATTCAACGGAAAATTGACGGCAAGACGGACTTACAGGAGAAGAACCCAAAACCTCAAATGGCATGAGCTGACCTGGTGTGTAAAAAAGGTTTTTTTTTTTCAGTTTCTGCAGACTGTGAAAACCACTAGAACGACTGGACCGTCTGGTCGTTCGTTTTTCGAAACCACTGACTGCTCTGCAGATTACTTGCGCAGTGTGTGTCAGATAAAGAGAGTGTCCGTGCACTCGCAAAGTGTTCTTACCCCGACATGCACATGCAATCATCAAACCGACCCCCTCCCCTCCCCCCTTGTCTCTTCCCCTTTCTCTCCAGGCTTCGGTTGTGATGGTCCACCTCTTCCGTCCGTGGTCTGCCAAGCACTTCATCAGTGCCCTTCCGAAGGGCGTGAAGAGGGTGTGCGTGCTCGACAGGACGAAGGAGAGCGGGTCTCTCGGAGAACCTCTGTACCTCGATGTGTGCACCTCCATTCTCACCTGCGGCCAATTCATGCAGCCCCCGATGATGATCGCTGGAAGGTCAGAGAGAATGAGAAGAGAGGGGAGGGAATGTGAGGACCTTCACTGAAAGCACACGCTTATTCTCCCGTTCTTGATTGCTTCCGCCAATCTTTGCTCCCGCCCCTGCACCCGCCACATCTTCCTTTGAGCCCTTTTGTTTTCGGTCCCTCCGGTTACGAGGTCCGGTTGTGTGTGTGTGTGTGTGTGTGTGTGTGTCTGCGTGTGTATGCATGCGTGTGCGTATGTTCGTCTGTTCAACAAGCTAATGATTTCACACAGCTGCAATTTTCGCACAATTGTATTTCTTTTTCTGTCATGCTGCAGATATGGTCTAGGATCGAAGGACTTTACCCCTCTGCAGGGCTACGCGGTATTCACGAATCTTGTCGACCCGTCTCCGAAGAACCAGTTCACCGTCGGCATCGTGGATGACGTCACCCACCTTTCTCTTGAGGTTGGTAGAAAGCTTGGTTTGAAAGTATGAAGCCTTTTATAAACACAGCAAATCAATGACGCGGCGCCCCTCCATCGGGAGAGGCGTGAAAGAAAAAGAACAGAACAGAAAAGAGGGTGACCTTGTTTGTATTGATGGGACGGAAGGAGGGGTAGAAGGGGGCTGTACTTGTGTGTGGTGTGTGTGTGTGTGTGTGTGTGTGTGTGTGGTGTGTGTGTGTGTGTGTGTGTGTGTGTGTGAGCGTCAGAGAGAGTGTGAGATTGTGATAGAGTGAGTTTGTGTGTGTGTGTGTATGTATGTGTATGCGTGCGTGAGTGTGATTGGTGTGTGTGTGCGTGTGAGTGTGTATGCGCGTGTGTGCGTGTGCGCGTGCGTGCGTGCGTGCGTGTGTGTGTGTGTGTGTGTGTGTGTGAGTGAGTGAGGAAGAGGCCTGCTCTACAGGATCTATGCTCTCCGTGTTTGACTGAGCCTTTTCCCCTGTCCCTCCTTGGCCTTTGACCCCTTTCCGTTCAGGTGCCTGCCGAAGTCCCGAAAGCCGTCTGCGCAGACGCCCAGGAGTCGATGAGGGACGCCACTCAGTGTGTCTTCTGGGGGATGGGCAGTGACGGCACCGTGGGGGCAAACAAGAACGCCATCAAGATCATCGGAGAGTACACGGACCTCTACGTGCAGGTCGGTCTGATGGTTGCTGGGCTCACATGTTTTTTTCAGTCTTGGTTCTGCGTGTTTGCTGCTCGAGCGTGCGCAAGCGTCTGTGCTTGTGCCTTTGCGAGAACTTTCAGAGGGACACAGAGGCCTTTCTCAAAAGGATAGCAAGTCGGGTTTTATCTTGACAGACACACCATAAAGGGTATCTCTAGTCCACCCCATCTCCTTATTCTCTGATGCACTCCTGCCTGTCTAATGGATGCCTTCACGTTTGGCCATGTGCAGGGGTACTTCGCATACGACGCCCACAAGTCTGGAGGGGTGACTGTTTCCCATCTGAGGTTCGGACCTCAGCAGATTGACGCACCCTACCTGATCCAGGCAAAAGCTGCCAACTACGTTGCAGTGCACCACCCCGCATACCTCCGCAGGTCGGTCGGCGGTTCAGTTTTTGCGGTCTGTTCGCCTCCCGCCTTCTCTCTCTGGATGCTCTCTCTTTTTAATTTCTTTTCCTTTGCCGATGTGGACGAATTCCTGCTGGCGCTTTTGTCTGGTGAATGTACGTGTAACTATTCGACGCATCTAATCGAAGCCCGCTGACTGCCTCCCTGCGTCTCTGCCTGCCTACATGTCGGACCATCTATTCCTGAAGCGAAAAGAAAAGAAGAGATGGTCCAGAAGCACGTGTTTATGTCTTTCTCTGCTTTCAGGTACTCGAAGTCGATCATGTCCCACGTGAAGCAGGGTGGCAAGCTGGTGATCAACTGCCCCTTCGAGACCGACGAGGAGTTAGAGAAGGAACTCCCTGGACTGATGAAGAGAGAGATCGCGAAAAGGGGGGCAGAACTCTTCGTAATCAACGCCAACAAGGTGGCAGCTGCCACTGGCATGGGAAAGAGGATCAACTCCGTTCTTCTGACGGTTTTTTTCCGACTCTCCGGTGTTCTCCCACTTGAAAAAGCGATCTCGCTGTCAGTCTCTCGTTCTCTTTCTCCGTTTCTCTTCTTTTCTCTTCGTGTGTTCCTATGTTTGTCCTTCTCTTGAGATCTGTGTATGTGAAGAATAAGGCACCCAAAGAAGAGAAGATACATGGAGTAATTCAGCACTTTTGCCTCACCTTGCAGATCGCGGCCTCCTGTCCCTCTTCTGTCTCGTCATTTTCTCGTCTTCCACTCTCTTTCGAACTTTCTTTTCTGTTTCCTCTCTTCTCGTTTGTTTCGTGCGCCTCTTCTTTGTTGGCATCTTTTGCCTTCTGACTCGTTTTGCTTTTGTGCACAGTTCGTTTTCCCGTTTTCCCCTTTTTCTTTTCCCCCCCTTTTTGCTGGAACATCCTGTTTCTGCCTACCTGCCTGTCTGTCTTGTGCCCCTGCAGTTTCAAGCAGGCGATCGAGAAGACCTACGCGAAGAAGGGAGAGAAAATCGTGAAGGCCAACTGGGCCTCTGTCGACGCTGCAGGAGACGCCATCAGGGAGGTCAAGGTCCCCTCATCCTGGGCGTTCGCGTCCCTTGCTCCAACGGCTGCCGAAATCGCGGAAGCAAAGAGCCACGGAGCAGATGAGGCTCCGACGTTCATTACGGACGTGATGCTGCCGGTGGAGAAACTAGAAGGTGACAGCCTCCCTGTGTCCGTTTTCGCTCCGGGGGGATCGATGCCGATGGGCACGACTGCGTACGAGAAGAGGGGGATCGCGCTTTCTGTTCCCACTGTGGACATGGACAAGTGTACCCAGTGCAACTACTGCTCGTTCGTATGCCCTCATGCAGCCGTGCGCCCTTTCCTCGTTAGCGAAGAAGAACTCGAGAAGGCACCAAGTGGGTTCGAGACTGCAAAGGCGAAGGGGGGGAACGAGGCAGGAGCGTTTCAGTTTCGCATCCAGGTCTCTCCGCTCGACTGCACAGGATGCGAGCTGTGCGTGAACGCGTGTCCGGACAATGCCCTCTCCCTTCATCCGATCGAGAAGGTCGTGGAGGAGGAAGGGGAGAAGTGGAACTTCGCGGAGAAACTTCCAGAGAGATCGGAACTTTTCGACAGGGCCACCGTCAAGGGCTCTCAGTTCGCAAAACCTCTTCTCGAATTCTCAGGAGCGTGTGAGGGTTGTGGAGAGACGCCGTAAGTTAGTTAGGTAGATTGATTTTCATAATTAGTTGTTGCCGTGAGGGCTGCTTCCCTTCTCTACTTTGTCTTTTCTGGGGGCGTCTGAAACTCGGGTGCGGAGGACGGGTAGAATGAGAAAGGACATCTCTTCAGATATTCCCAACATTTGCGCGCTTCCGGTGCCCACCCCATGGTTCCGCAATGCACATCCTCTCTGTGATGGGGGAAGTCAGGCAGCTGTCAAAGACTTTGACAGACTGGATTTTTTTTTCAACCGTCTGCTTCTTCCTTGAGTCTGGCCGGATCCTGTGCGTTCAAGTGCGGAGCTTTTCAACGTGAACGAATGAATAAGCGTCATTGTGCCGTTTCGTCTGTCATGTTTCTTGCGTGCAGCTACGTGAAGCTCCTGACCCAGCTGTTCGGCGAACGCATGCTGATTGCCAACGCGACCGGGTGTTCCTCCATCTGGGGGGGTTCCTACCCTGCAGTGCCGTACACAGTCAACGAGAAGGGACAGGGCCCTGCGTGGGGCAACTCTCTGTTCGAGGACAACGCAGAGTACGGCTTTGGCATGGCGACTGCGATCTCGCATAGGAGAAAGAGGGTGTACCGCCTGATGGTCTCTGCTCTGGAGAAAAAAGACAGTCTGGTCGAGAAGGGAGTTCCGGTGCGGGTGTTTGAACTCATGTCGGAATGGACATCCAGCTGGAAGAGAGACCCTGAGGTCTGTCTGTCT
Source organism: Chromera velia (assembly GCA_018398765.1). Classification (NCBI taxonomy): domain Eukaryota; family Chromeraceae; genus Chromera; species Chromera velia. The sequence goes on along the minus strand of JAHBMJ010002151.1, from coordinate 73,561 downwards.
GTCTGTCTGTCTGTCTGTCTGTCTGTCTGTCTGCCCTTCTTTCTCCCCTCACCTGTCAATGCCTTTGCAATGAGAAAACTTGTTTTCTTCGTGTCGTTTTTCATCCTGCTCTGCCCGTCGGTTCCGTTCCGTTCGAGGGATGGACTGCCTCTCTCCTCCCTTGCATAAAGACAAAGACGCGGTTGACTGAGTTCGAATTTTTCCTTTTTTACTGGAATGGTGTTGGGTTGTTCGCAGGTCTGCCAAACGGTGTTCGAGGAGCTGCCACCTCTTCTGGAGGCCCACAAAGAGAAGCACCAACTGCTCGCGGACATTCTTGGCAACAAGGACGTTTTGGTAAAGATCTCTCAGTGGATCATCGGCGGAGACGGCTGGGCTTACGACATCGGGTTTGGGGGTCTGGATCATGTTCTCGCATCAGGTCGGTTGATGTTTTTTTTGTGAATCTTAAAACCTGTGAACAAATGCACTAATTGAGATGAATGGTCATGGCGTGTGTTCTGTCGGTTGCCTTTTTTGCCCTAGTCAGTTGTTTTGCGAAGGCGGGGAAGGAAAGCTAAGGACAGCCCAGAAAGAGACACAGAGAGAGAGAGAGCCTTCTTTCTCTGTGTTGTTGGCCTGACAGAAGCAGGCAACGCCCCCAAATTTACTGTATGCATGCAGGCGAAGACGTGAACGTGCTGGTGCTGGACACCGAGGTGTACTCGAACACTGGTGGACAGATGTCGAAGGCAACGCCCCTCGGGGCAATTGCCAAATTCGGCGCTGCAGGGAAGAGGCACACGAAGAAAGACCTCGGCATGATGGCAATGAGCTACGGGGGAGTGTATGTGGCATCGTGCGCGCTGGGTGCTAACTACTCTCAGGTCGGTCGATCTGCCTCTCTTGTGCGCTGTGGGTAATCCCTCTGTGTGGGTTGGAGTGTACTGCTCTGAGATGCCTCCGCCCTGGAGGTTGGCATTTTTACGTGACGGCGTGTGTGGGGGGGGGTGGGGTGGTGTGCGTGGGTGTGTGCGGTGGTGCGACATCTGCCTTGGAGCTCTCCATGAGATGCCTCCGTAGAATTGTGTTTCCGTCCTTTCGATTTACCTGGTCTGTGTGGCTGTGTGTGCTTCGAGAAACTTTGGGTACGAGTGACCTCTGTGCGAGCATGGCTTTTTCTGCTTTTTGTGCGCGCAGGTAGTTCGTGCGATGGTCGAAGCCGAGTCGTTCGACGGTCCCTCCCTGATCATGGCCTACTCTCCTTGCACTGAGCACGGGTACACCGTTAAGTTCGGACAGCAGGCAGAGGACGTGAAGATGGCAGTCGAGTCTGGATACTGGGTTCTGTACAGGTGAGTAGGCAGGCACGTGTGGCTGTTGTGTTTGTGGCCTGCCTGTGTCTCGGTCTCCCTGAAAGAAGACGGGAGACGAGCGAAAAAAGTCACGTAGTCTGTCTATCGGGAGTGCGTCCGGATTGGAGAATAAGCAACGGAAAGCACCTCAAAAATTGATCAATTCTCTTTCTGGTGCGACGATCCCTATAACGCGGGAACGAAAGTCGGGTACGCAACCAGTACTTCTGATCAGTCTTGGTCGGCGTGGAACTCCTAGAAATGTGCCTCGGATGTGACGTGCTTCTTGTTTTTTTCCTTGTTGGAAAGCGTGTGACGCCAGTGATCAGGTAGACATTCAGCTGTTCTGCGAAGAGCTGAAAACCCCCTACCAACAGTGTCTGAAAGGTCGTTCTTCTTTTGATCTTGGATTTCTCTCTTTCTGTTGCCCTTTGATTCTATCGATAGGTGCAGAAGGAATGAAGGAACAAAACAAAAAGAGACAGATGTCTGAGAGTCATCCTCACATCTGTCTCTTCTCTTCAGTCTACGGGATTCCCATGTAGTGGAATTTCTCTCTACTTTGTATGTCCCAACTCCGTCTACCCATCACGAGTGCATGCACAAAAGAAAGAGCAAAGAGTCTCATCGGTGAGTGAGTGGGTGTTGATTTGAGTGCAGGTACAACCCCGCTTTGAAGGGATCTGGACAGACGTCCTTCGCACTCGACTCGAAAAAGCTCAAGATTGATCTCCAGAAGTTCCTCGAGAGAGAAAACAGGTGGGTGAGCTGAGGGAAAATCAGACAATTAGACAGGCGTATGCTTTGCATTCTGGTTCGCCCTCCTTGCCCGTCAGTCAGTGTCCGCAACCAGAGCAAGGGTGAAAGGCACGAAGTATTGCTGTGCTCAGTGTGACTAGCAGTCTGCGCGGCACTCGTGCAACCATGTCTGAAGCCCTGTATGTATCTCTTGCTCACTCCCCCTTTCCCTTCCCCTCTCCCCCCACCGTGTCCAGATTCGCCACCCTGATGCGGTCCGATCCCGAGATGGCAGGACAGCTTCAGAAAAGGTTCCAGGAGTTCACCACAGAGAGGTTTGACCTCCTCAAGGCACGGGCGGAAGGGTTGAACGATGCAGATGTGTTCAAGAAGACCTTTGAGGCCCTCCACAGAGGACTCGCACAGACTGCAGCAGACGCCAACACGGCCACGAAGAAGATCAGTGTGCCTGAGATCACTGTGCTGTTCGGTACCGAAACCGGAAACGCCGAAGAGGTCGCAAAGCGCGTGGGACGTGAGATGAAGAGCTACGGGTTCGGTGTGTCAATCAAGGAATGCGACGACGTGGAGCCCTCCCAGTTGGCACAGATGGACCACGTGATCGTCATCATCTCCACTGCTGGTGGGTCTGTACGACTCTTCTTTTCTTTCTGTACCTTCCTTTCTGCCTCCCTGCCTTCCTTCAGTCCTTTCACTTTTCTCTTTCCTTCTTCATCTCATTTTCGATAGATGCGAGGGTCTTGTAGAGGCGTGCGTCCTCTTTTTCTTCCAACCTGTCTGAATACGCATCAGTAGTTGTTGCTTGCTTCCCCACTTTTGGTGTCTTCCTTTGGGTGTGTGCCAGAATGAGACAGAGTGCGAGCCTCTTTTCTTGTCCGCCTTGTCGTTTCGTATCCTCGCAGCCCTGCAGTCAAACAAGTGCCCGCCCCCTCTTCTCATTTCGGACAGATGCAATGGTGCACTGCATACATGCACGTGCTTTCTTTCTTTTTTCTTCGCTGCAGGTCAAGGAGAGTTCCCCTCCAACGCTTTGGAGTTCTGGGACAACCTGAAGGACCCGTCTCTTGAGGAAGATCTGTTGAAGAACGTCAAGTCAGTCAGTCAGTGAATCAGTCAAAAAAGGAACGAAAGAGGTGAAGGCTTTTCGATTCTGTTCTGTGTTCTCTGTCGGCTTGGTTTGATGCTTTGAGAGTACGCCTTTCGGAATTCTCCGCTGCTTTTGTGATCAGACATTCAGGAGATTTTTCTGTCAAGGATTTTTCTCTTATCGGAAGACACGACGACAGTTGACGAGGGGAGACAAGTGTTGTCCCTGACAGATTCAACTTCTCTTTTTTGGTATCGTCGTTGTCGACTTTTTCTCTCTCGAAGATGGTGAAGGGACTTTCATTCCTTTTTTCTGAGCACATGCGTTGGCATCCACATGAAGGGGTTGCCCCAGCAACAGCTAGAGGATGTCCATTAAGTGAGAGGATGCATAGATGTCTCCAAGGATGGATAAACGAGCAGATGGATCGATGAAAATGGTTGGGAGGAGCTTCTGCCTTCTGTCCACATGTTTCGGTCATGCAGCATTTCGGTTTCTGGCATAGATGAATGAGAAGTTACCTGCTTGATTGTATCCCTTTCTCTGAATGCAGATATTCCGTGTTCGGCCTGGGCGACAGTTCCTACTGCTTCTTCTGCAAAGCTGCTCGGGAGGTCGACGAAAGAATGTCGGCTCTCGGTGCAAAGCGCATCCAGCCGGCGGGTCTGGGAGACGACAAAGACGCTGAGGGGTACGACACGGCCCTCACGGTTTGGAAGGAAGACCTGTTTGTGGAACTGAGGGCGGCAGAGATCAGGGAGATGATGGCTGACAAAATAGAGACAAAACCGCAGTTCAAGGTTCTCCCTGTGAAAACCGCGGAGGGGGCACCTCCTCCTCCCTACAAGCAGGCAAGTCTCCCTTTCCCTTCCCGCCCGTCTTTTCTTCCGGTCTACTTAGGAAACACTGTTTCTCCGGCCCGTCTGCCTCCTGATGCCTCTGTCTGCATGTGGGGCGGCCCCTGCTGTCTCTTGCCACGGTGTATCAAGAGGTATCTGTCTTTTTCTCTTGCGCATCTCTTCGTCCCACGATACTCCCGTCCATCTGTATGAACCCAGGGAGGATCCATATGGATGCACTCGTGGATGCATGCATGCAGGTTGTGTACCCCGGAGGTTTCCTCCTTCCCCTAACGGAAATGGACAGAATGACTCCCGAGTTTGTCGAAGGCGAAAAAGACCCGAAAGACGTCCGGCACCTCATGTTCGACCTCGAGCACCCTCTGTGCACACGACACGGCCTCAGGTGTGTGAAATAATGGAGGAGACTTGCAAGAACATCGCTTGCACGAACGAACAATCTCTGCATTGCCAACAAAGAGAATGGGTCACTTGGCACAGCAAAGGAAGGAAAGCACTTTCCTTCACACCCTTTCGCAATCTGTTTGAGGAGGGCACGCTTCTTCGCCTTTGTGTGTGTCCATTTGTTTTTACGAATCTGTCCCACCTCCCACAACGTTTCTCGATGGGCCTGTTGGCTGTTTCTCCCTCTGGGGCAGATCTGTCTGGATTCCTTTCTATTCTCGATCAGCACTTTACCCCTCCTCCTTCCGTCTGTTCTTCTGTCTGTCTGTCCGTTGGGTTGTTTGAACCTTTTTCCTTTCGGTCTGCACTTGTGTGGAGCCACTGGCTGTCCCCTCTGTTCTCTGTGTGTATGTATGCACGAATTCTTACGTGACACGCAGATACTCTCTCGGCGACTCCCTCGCGATCTTCCCGGTGAACGACGGCACCCTCGCAGAAGAATTCTGTGCCCACATGGGTCTGGACCCTTCCGAGACGGTACAGGTGGTCCCTGCAGAGGCGGGAGAGCACCCGTCTCGTTCCCTCGAGGCCGCATTCAAACACCCCATGACCGTCAAACAAATGATGATGGAGGTCCTCGACTTCGCAGGTAGGAACTAGGGAGGGGGGCTCCCCACCTGCTAGCTGGGATGTCTGCGCTCACATTATGTTTTGGGAGCGTTCTTCTACTAGTCCAACAAAATCATGTCCATGCCCGTTTTCTTCATTCAGGTAGCTGACATCGGGTATGTGTGTTTGTGCGTCGATTTCGGACCTGTGGAGCATGGTGTCCATTCACGGATAGATAGAAGTTTTCTTCTTTTCCTCTTTGTACGTTGTCACATGTCTGCAGGCAAGCCTTCTCGCAACGTATTTGAGTCTCTGTTGACGTTCGTGTCCGATGCGGAGGACAAGGAGAGAGCGAAGGCCATCCTCACGCCCCAGAAGGAAGAGCTCCCGCGGCCGGTGTTCTCCGTGACGGGTGAGGAAATCCCGAGGCTGAACGCGATTCACGAGGAGACTCTGACGACCTTCGACGTCTTCAAAAGATTCTTCCCGAACCTCAAGCTGACGATTCCTCAGCTGATCGACTGCATCGGGGTCCTCAAAGCTCGGTCAGTCGGTCAGCCTGCAGGGCTGCATGTTTCTGTGATGCCTTTCTCGCTGCATGAGTCTGCGAGTCGTTGGCGGTGCGTGTCCCTGTCATGTAACCTTGGTCCCGTCCTCCATGAGCCCTGAACCAGCAATCTGCGTAGGAATCCGAGAGACTTGTTTTTGCATGTGTTCTGCTACACCGTCCTAAGTAGTGGATCTGACTGCGGGGCCATCTCTTTCCGTGTCATGGTGTGCGTGCGCGTGCGTTCGCGCGGCCGGGCGGGTGCAGTTGCAAGTCAGTGGCTCTTTCTCTGGTACTCATCCGTGTCAGTGCTTGTTCCTACATTTCACTCTTTGCTCATGTTAAAGAGCTCACTCATGGCTTGGTTCGTCGATAGTGTGATCTTCCTTGTTTCTCGAAATCTTCTCACGAGTTCCCTCCTTCTGTCTGTGTCTGCCTGCCCCCCTCTCTTCCTCTCTCCCTCTCTCTGGGTGCAGGTACTATTCGATCGCATCCTCCCGCCGCTTCTGGGACGGAAAGAAGCTGGAGCTCTGCATCGGAATTGTGGACTGGACTGCACCCTCAGGAACGTACAGAATGGGCGAGTGCACTGGGTACCTGACCAGACTGACAGACGCAGTGAAGAGCGCACCTGTGGACAGACCCGTGACGCTTTCCTGCTCGCTCAAGGCCACTGCCTTCACCCTGCCCCCCGACGACACCTATCCCATCATGCTCGTATCGATGGGTACAGGCATTGCGCCTTTCAGGGCGTTCGTGCAACAGAGAGCGTGGCTGAAGCGCAATGGCAGACCCGCCGGGAAGATAGCGGTCTTCTTCGGGTGCAGACGGCCGCATGAGGACTGGCTGTACGGTGAAGAAATGGAGAAGTGAGTCAGTCAGTCTGTCAGTCAGAAGATCTTGCTATACTTTCTCCGTGGTGCAAAGGTGGTGACACGTACGGTGTCGTCTTTAGTGAGTGTGATAATGCGTATGCGTGTACGAAAAGAGAGTGAGGGGACAGGATTCTGTGTGGAAAGGTGTTTTTTTTTTTGCGGCCAAGTCCTGAATTTTTCTCCTCCGTCTTCCAGCTCTTCAAAGCCAGTAGGTGCTGCAGCACAGTCGGTTTGTGTGGAGGACCGCACAAGAAAGTGACACTTCGACCACGAACCCTGAAATTATTTGACTACGATCGAAAAGATGCCATGCAGTAAGAAGGCGACATCGCTCTCGTTTGGGCCTGAGTTGTCATCATAGCTGTATTCCATGCGATTTTTTGAACACGTCGCCCCGCAGGTACAAAGAGGAGGGCATCGTGACGTTCAACCACGTGGCGTTTTCCCGTGTCGGGGCGAAGAAGGTGTACATCCAGCAGAAGATCGCACAGGAGGCCGAGCTCGTGCACTCCCTCCTCGTCAAGGAAGGGGGGTACTTCTACCTCTGCGGCTCCTCCAGAAACGTCCCACAGCAGGTCGGTCGGAGCCGAACTTCTTTAAAGCTGCACTTTCATAAGCTGTGGCAACGGTGAGAAGAGTCCCAGAACAGTGGACTGTTCTTTTTGATTCCGGACTTATGGAAGGGAACGGAGGGGGGGCCCTGCTCTGGCACGGCGCTGGTTTCATTCGCCGATCCTTGTCGCTCTGGGATACATAATGTCCGTCGGGCATTTCCCCCCTACCCTCGAGCTCGTCGGAAAGAAGTGGCTCAGTGCATTCACTGTGTTTGCTTGTCTGTCTCGATGCACTCAGTCACTGCCTCGATCCTCATGCAGGTCCGTTCTGCGGTGATCCAGTGCTTCCAGAAGGCGGGTGGCATGGCAGAGAAAGAGGCCAACGACCTTATCTTCAAGATGACTGCGGACGGGCGGTACAACGTGGAGGCGTGGAGTTAAAGAAGCAAGGAAAGGAGAACGACGCTGGTCGTGAACGCTCAGAGGATGTGGGGGGTCGGAAGAGGGGAAAGGGTACTTGGGAAGAAGGTATTTCTCTTTCTTTTTCTGGATGGGTCCTCTCTTCGTTCTTCACTTCCTACCTCCTCTCCGGTATCGTGGCGAGAAGAGGCGAGGCTCTTTGTTCCCTCTTTTCTTCCTTTCTCCCTCTGTCTTTTCTCCTGGTGTCGGCCTGTCGTGGAAGGAGTCAAAGAGATTTGTACATCCTCCGTGTCGACATTCGTTCATAAAATTTCGGCAAATGGATTGGCTGGAGAGAGGGCAGGTTTGAATTCATTTGCATCGATGGAAAGAGTACCATGGAAAGAATTCTCATGCATGCATCGCTTTGGGAGACAGAGGGTGGGAGGGAAAACCAGGCGGTTTGACAATAAGCAGAGCTGCGCTGTTTGGTTTAATGCTTTCTCTTTTTCACCCCCGCCTTTCCACCGCTCTCTCCCTCTCTCTCCCCTTCTTTCCCTCTCCCTCTCTCTCCATGTGTGTGTGTGTGTGTGTGTGTGTGTGTGTGTGCATGCGTGTGCGTACGACTTGCTGGGGTCCATTGTTCGAACCGTACTGAATGAAATGCGTGGTGGAGAAAGCGGGGGAGCTTCTCGCTCTTTTACTCATCAATGGCCTGTCTGTCAGCCTGACCGGAGACAGGCAGAAAGAACAGTCGGATCTCTATCTGCCTGCTCTCCTTTCAAGATGCTGGGTGATGAATCTTTTCCTTTTCTTACATGGTGTCTTCCTTTCCGTCCACACCTTCTGCCATCGTGTGCATCTCCTTACTCCTTTCTCTCTTGCCTTGTATGGTGGAAAAAGGGTCCTCAACAAGAAGGAAGAGTGATGATGAGGGTGAAGGAATGGAAAGTAGCGGCGAGAGCGTCTAAGTGAGTGAGTACACTCGCTCTGCTTTTCTTACTTGCTGTCGATGAATCGCGAAACACTATTATGTGAGGACAGATGGAGAGTGCTCCATCGAAAGATTGACTGGCAGAGAGACGAGAAGGAACAAACAAGAGGACGTGCAGACTGGAAAGAAACCTCTAGAAAAGAGGCGGAGAAGAAAAAGAGCCTTTTTTCGCACAGAATGCTGACTGGCATGCAGACGCAACGGCATGGTGCACTTCCTTTTTTTGTATCCAAGGATCAACGCGAGAGCATGCGCACTGGTCCTCCTCCCTCTCTTTTCTGCTTTGCTTCGCTCCTCTGCTCCCACGTTTTGCGTGAAGCGTTTGTGAAACATGTCTCCTCATCTCCCTCCGTCCCTTGCGCATCTGTTGTAGCTGCGTCTTGGTTCTTGTACGTGTGCTTGTGTGTGTGTACGTGGAAACAACACATAACATTGGTGTCATAAGAGAAAACGAAAACAAGAAGAGACGTCTACCGAATTGAAAAAGTGCCCGCCTCTTTCCCTGCCTGCTTCGTCAGTCCCATGTCAATCATGTCCACACGGACTCATCATCCAAAGCAGCTCACTTCAGTCATTACTCAGATCTTTCTTTGTATTTCTGTGTTTCCTTGCCTGAACTGCCTGGCTGATATGAAGAGATGAGGGAACCCTTCAGAATGAATGGTCCCTCTTTCTCTCCCTCCCTCCTTCCCCCCTCCTTCCCCCCTCCCCTTCCCCCTTTCTCCTTCCCTTCTTTCTCTCCTTCTGTCGCTCTGTCTGTGTCTCTCTCTGCCTTTGTGCGTGTGCGTGTGTGCGTGCCTTCGTGCGTGTGCTTTCATAGATGACTGGCAGGACGGCACGAAGAGGCCAAAAGAAGTGCACATGATGGAAGGAAGAGTTTAATTAACCGATTTAAGAGAAATCTATGCATGGACAGGAAGAAAGAGATGAAGAGAGAACCCAAGGGTAAAATGGGAGGGCCAACAGAAATCAACGAAAGCTGGGTGAATAGAAAGAGAAAAACACCGACCGACCGTTTTGCTGTTCGGAGAAGCGTTCGAATTTATCCGCTTCCCTTTCCCAAATGGGGATGGAAATGATGGACGACAAATGAATGCATCGAACTGCGAGCTGGATTGGGAGGGAAAGGAGGGAGATAAACCTTCGAAAACAGGTAGTTACCTGGCCTTCCCTCCCCGGTGCACTCTTTTGCTTCTCCTTTCTTTATGTTGCTTCCGAAATGTCGTCATTTGTCCCCCTCAATTTCTTCTCTGTCGCTTTTCCTTGATGCATGTGTTGGAGTTCTCACTCTCCCTTCCTGTCTCTTTCTGCTCCCCCCTCTTGTGTGAATGGCTGTGGCGTCTTTCGCCCCTCCCTCTGTCTGGGTGACCGTGTTTGTATGTGAGAGTTTGTGTGGTACGTCTTCTTTCCGCTCTCGTGATTGCTGTTTTGTGTTCAGATGCGTTTCTGACAAAGCTTTCCAATGTCGCGAGAGTTTTTGATACACTTTTTCTGCGAACATGTGGGTAAGTGAGTGAATAGGTGAATCAAAGGAGCCAACCAGAGAGAGAGCCGGGAGTCATGGACCCGCAGGCTGTCGGGATCAGAGGAGAGAGAAAAGAGCACACAAACGCAGAATGTGTGCGTAAGAAAGACGGGAGACGGTTTAGAGGGTCTGTCTGTCTCCTGATGGTGAGGCAAGAGGGCGAGTGGCAGAACAGAGCAGAACAGAAAAGAACACAGATGGTCTCTTCATGCTGTGCTGTGGGTGAATCCATCGGAGCCAGAGCAGAGTGTAAACCATTTTATTTATTCCTTGGACACCGCCTCCCTTCTTCGAGGGGGGCTTGGCCAAGACGCACTGCCGAAGACACACAAAACCATTTTTTCTCATCACTTTCCTTTCCCCCTTTTCTTATGAACAGACGGGGACCACAAAAATTGTCTGACAAACAGACAATGCGGATATACCCATCAACACAGCCCCCTGGGCTGAATGGCAGGCCAGAGAATACACGAAAAATGGATTGTACAAACACAGAGGGAAAAACCGGAGAGGATGGGAAAAAGACTGCCCGCCTGTGCGAGGCTGAGGCTGCTTTTTCTTTGTTTTTTTTAGTCGCCTGTTTCCCCCCTTTTTCAGTTCCTCTATCAAGATTTTTTCTGGACTTTATTTGCAAATGACTCTTGAATCGCGCGCAGGCGATTCAACGGGCGTGCAAGACAGAGTCTGTGCAAGATGAAGTTGGAAAGGGCGAAAATGGGCATGCCTGAAAAATGGCGCTCACACGGATAGAAACATTTACCCTGTTTTCCCTCCTGTGTCGCGTATCCTCTGTTGTGAAAAGATGCTGGAAGACAGAGAGGGGCGGTTTGACTGTCATTGCGAGACCGAGCATCTAGCGCAAGACCAGGAAGGCAAAAGAAGATCCCCTCTTGGCCATTCGTTGGCGGGAGGGCGTGAAGAGATGGAGGTAGATCCATCGCACACTCTTCACCTCTCCCTTTTTTCTCCCTTTCGGGATGGCAGGCTCGTGAGAAGAGGAGAGAAAAAAATGACAGAGACGCTTTCGCATGACTATCGAAAGAACAAGAGAACGGCGCAAAAGAAGGAAGAGAAAAGGGGGGATAAAAGGAGGAAGAGAAGACCCTGCAAAGAGGTGAGTCGCTGCCGAGTTTGCTGTGTCACGATTCTGTCTTTCTTTCTTCTTTCCTGTCTTTCTGTTTCTGGTTTCTTTTCCTTCCTTTTCCTGCCGAGACTTGGTCAATTTGAGGAATATTTTCATTCGGCCCTGGTTCTGTGTTTATGTAATTTCTGTTTCTCTGCCTGCCTGTCTGTTTGTCTGTCTGTCTCTGTGGTACCCTCAAGGCCTGGAGCTCCGGTACCCTTCCACTGAGTGAGCGCGCCAAAAGGAGAAAGAAAAAAGCAGAAAAGAATGAAGAAAGATAAAAAGGGAAAGAAAAAACGATACAGTCTGCCTGCCTGCCTGTCTGTCTGTCTGTTTGTCTGTCTGTCTGTGTCATATAGTCTGTCGTCTTAGAGCCTTTCTTTCTTTCTTTCTTTCTTTCTTTTTTGTCTGTTGTGTTCATGAGGGAGAAGAAGGAACCATTTAGTCTGTGTGTTTTTTTCTGTGAGTATTGTTTGTTTCGGGTTGGATGGTATGGATGGGTACCGGGCACCAAGGCAAAGTGGAAGCGAGAATCAGTGTTGCCTGGTTGATTTCTTTCGAGAAGAAATTTGAGCGTGGAAATGAAACACAATAGGAGTCTGAAGCAAACAACCAGCACCAGTGGGGGAAGCTTTACCTGTTTTTGAACGGCTCCAACCACCCCGTTCTTTTCTTGCCGTGTCTGTGGCTGTAAGGGCGTCCTCTTATGTTCTCTGTATGGCTTTCATTTACACATTAGTCACTCAATCTTTCTTCATTTCCTGCCAACCTCTCCAGGTCCTTCCCTCCTCCCTATTTCTGATTTCGTTCGTCCGTTGTGTTGGCGTCACCTTTTTTTCTCGTCGGATTGATCGTGTGGATTTCTTGTTTTTGTGTGTTCATCCGTTAGAGCTTCCTTTCGCTTTTCTTTCCTTTCTTTCGGTTGAATCATCTTGAATGAAAGGGAGATGCAGACAGTGGCCAGTCGTCTCTTTTTGATATCAGAAACAAAGCAGATTGAGAAGGAGGCGAATCGCGAGACGTACTTCAAGGAAAGCCGTAACTCACAAGCGTTCAAAATACAAAAGACCGCGTACCGCTCAAAGACCAATCGGTTGACAATGCTAGTGACAAACACACTTCGATCGCGACTTTCGATGGTCAGTGGCTGTCTGACACTGGCTGAAGTACGACTGGTGCTGGCTTCCGGTAGAATAAAGGAAAACGTTTCGAAAACAGTACGGCATGAAGGATGAAGCGCGCCCAATTAAAGCCTCACAAGCAGAAATCTGCCAAAACCGAACAAAGAAATTAAAAAAATTAAAGAAAATGTTGCAGAAATATATATTTGAATCTAGAAGTAATTTTCAAAAAAAAAAAAAAACGAAAAAAAAAAAAAGGTTTCCAGGGTAAATTTATTATTTTTTTTTTGCTTTTCGATGATGACCTCCATCAAGACACGACAAGCGTATGCAATACCTTGCAATAGATAAGCAACAGCTGTATAACAGTGCAACAACATTCATTTATAATTATAACTAATTATAACGTGTAACAACATCATTTATAATTACAACTAATTATAACAAAGAAACAATAGTATAACAACACTTAAATAACACTTGTTGATTCGTACAACACATCAACAACACTTAAACAACATATTTTTTAGTTTAACATCAGAAAAAAAACAAAAAAGTGAAAATAACCTAATTTTTTTTTTTTTTTTGAAAATTACCGTTAGATTTGAATCTATATAGTTTAATCTTGCATGCAAACCGGATTTTTATAATATTCTGTACCCTGCAAAAAATGTTAGAAAAATAATAGAAAAGTTGTTCAAAAAATGATAGAAAAATGATAGAAAACTGATAGAAAAGTGATAGCTAGAGTGATAGAAATTCGAATTTCCAACGTATTAGAAATTTAAGTCAAATTTCAGTGAAAAGTAGATTCTCACCTTTCTTGAGATTCCTCCAGTAGAATCTTATAGGCCCTCCCGTGCCGATCCTCTAGCCTGTTTAGAGGTCTCCTCAAACTGCTATACTCCCAAATTCCTGGCCCTCTCCTACTAGAGGACCACAGCGAATACGTTGACCAAATGTACTCGTCTAGACTGATACAAATGGACAGAAATAAATATCTGATCAGTCTCTTCAGCAAACAGAAAGTCTATGAACCCCCACAGTCCACAGATAGCTCCTGCTGGTGGCCTCGTGCAATATTTAGAGCACAAGAGAACCACAGAGACACATAGGGCACAGTACAGTTCCTACATATGAAGCTCTGTCAATCCCTAGGTCCTGTCTCTCACTCAGCCAGACGGAAATAGCTGTGCACGTCTGTCTGACTGTCTAGAAATTAATTCAACCGGAATTAATTCTGAAGCCTCCGATGGTATAACCGCACCATCGGCCTAATTACATCGAATATGAAGGCCCGGAGCACACACCACCACAGTGAGTGCCTCGGGTATATTTCTAACGCCAAAGTGCATGCGGGCCATACCATGGAACTCACAACATGCACACCTCTGTCACAGGCGCCCTGGCACCCCGTGTGGACGGGCCGCCGCGTGCGTGCGTCGCTCCTTTCTCTGGCTCGGGGCGAAGGGACGAATGGAAAGGCCGGGACCGAAATTCACCTTCCGCGAATCTGACTAGGAACGGGACCATCGTTTACTTTCATAATTTCTAACATTTTCTATAATTTTTATCAAATGTTAGAAATATTATAGAAAAGTGATACCCTGTAAAACTTTTACTAAATATGAGTAAATCTAGGAGTAAATATGAGTAAATATTATAATATTTTAAAAATATAACACAAATTTAACTAAAATATGAATCTTTTTTTTTTTTTGTGAACTATAAAGCGTAGAAAGCCGAAAAGTGGTTTGTATAGTTCAGTTTTGATCAGAAAACACGTTTCGCTACCCAGATTGGCTAGCCAGATTGGCCGCATAGAATATTAAAAAAATTTTAAAGTACAATAAATTTTTTAGTGAATCAACTTGTGAATGTCCATTCACTATTTTTTTCTTAAATAATGTTTCATGACTAAATATGACTGAACTTAAAATTTTTTTTGTGAAAGTAAACGACGGTCCCGTTCCTGGTCGGATTCGCGGAGGGTGAATTCCGGTCCAGGCATTTCCATTCGTCCCTTCGCCCCGAGCCAGAGAAAGGAGCGACGCGCACGCAGCGGCCCGTCTACATGGGGTGACGGGGCGCCTGCGACAGAGGAGTGCATATTGTGAGTTCCATGGTATGGCCCGCATGCACTTTGGCGTAAGAAATACACCTGAGGCACTCACCGTGGTGGTGTGTGCTCCAGGGCTTCATATGAGATTTAAATAGGCCGATGGTGCGGTTATGCTATCGGAGGCTTCAGAATTAATTCCGGTTTCGAATTAATTTCCAGACAGTCAGACAGACGTGCACGGCGGTTACCGTCCGTCTGAATGAGAGAGGCGACCTAGGGATTGACAGAACTTCATGTGTAGGATCTGTACTGTGCCCTATGTCTCTCTGTGGTTCTCTTGTGCTCTGAGTAATGCACGAGGCCACCAGCAGGGGCGTACTGTGGACTGTGGGAGTTCATAAATTTTCTGTCTGATGAAGAGACTGATCAGATATTTATTTCAGATTATCTGTATCGGTCTAGATGAGTACGTCACAGAGACGTATTCGTTATGGTCCTCTAATAGGAAAGGGCCAGGAATTCGGGAGTATAGCAGTTCGAGGAGTCCTCTAGATAGGCTAGAGGATCGATACAGGAGGGCCCATAGGATTCCACTGGAGGAATCTCAAGAGAGGTGAGACTCTACTTTTCACTGGTGCCGTCTGAGGGAGTCTCCCATTGTCATTCTAACAACATTTCCCTTGTTGTATTCCCGATTCCCTACTGCAGGTGACTTACCATGGGTCCCAAGAAGGACGCTCCCCATGGGTGCATCGCGATCAAGGGAATGGAGGCGAAGACCGTGGGCGTCTTCGGCCTCACGGACGATACGGACATTATCGAGTGGGTACGGCAATATGCAGATGCTGTGGCCATTCTCGGGGACTCTGACGAGTGGTGCAGCGGGCTCACCCTCACCAACAGGAACAAGGTGGGGGTCAATGTTAAGCACTACGTCACAAGGACCGAGGTGGAAGTCCTGGAGAAGGTGATGGAACGGGTGCCCCACCTCAGCTCGGAAGTTTTTGAGCAGCTCCGGATTTTCCACAGGCACGTTGTGGACTCCGTCTCTGCGCCCGATGCGGAGTGGATGAAGAGATATCTGCAGCGGACCGATGTTCTGAGAATGGGCAAGGCGAGGATCATGGAAATCAGGGAGCTTCTCTCACACTGAGAGAGGGAAAGAATATCTGGTCCCCAGTTGAAGGCTCTAAACAAACAGATCCTCTGCCTGCAGACTCTGAAGGAACCCTCCTCCCTCTCCCTGTCTCGCCCTGTTGTATTATCTTTAGGTGGAGAGCTCCATGGGGGAGCTTCAACAGAGACGAAGGTGAAGACGGAGGAGGAGACAGGAGCAATACCAGACACTTCCCGTCAGATGTCCGTCCCCGTGTCCAGTGAGCAGCGTCTGGCCTCTGATGAGCGGGACCACCGTAGCAGTAGCAGCAGCAGTTCTAGTGGGAGGATGCAGATGGTCGGTGTGCGACCTGACACCACCCTGCTGGAGACAAAAAGGAAGCAGTACGAGGACCTCGTGGCCCAGATATCGGGTCTGGGCGCCGCACGGGGTGCTGACAAGCTCCGAATTCTGGAGATCCAGAAGGAGGAGACTGAAGTGCTGAGTGGCATGCCCAGGAGGGACAATTTCCCTAAGGGGTTTGAAGGGAAGGAGGCGTACGCATCAGAGCTGGCATCCTGGGCCGAGAAGAAAGAGGTCTTCGACGCTGGGAAGGCTGACAGGGATACGCTGGTAGCGACCTTGCATGGTCATATTGACCAGCTGGCGTCTGATGGGTTTGCTCTAAACGAGCAGGCCGACAAACTCCGCAAGGAGATAGACGTGCTCACTCCTCCTCCCCAGGCCAAGGGTGTCACTGGGGGTGTTGCTGAAGGTCGTCTGCCTTCGGTATTCCAGATAACCCCCCTGACGGGTGGGGGGGTGTATCCTGCTGTGTCTCCCCCTGATCTTGCGACGGTGTCTGTAGGTAGGGGGGTGCGTACTAGTAATGTCAGGGCTCCGGGTGCTCCTGACATCTTCTCTTTCCTCGGAGTCAGGGAGTCAAGTAGAACTCAGGGGAGGCCCAAGTGTGACCCTGAGGATCCCCTCATCGCCTACACCCTGGAGGAGATCTTGACATCGGTCCCGAGGACGTTTGTGGAGATGTGAGATAAGGTCGTGGCGATGATCTTCGCGCACTTTTTTAAGATGATCCAGTACTCGACCTCGGCCCTCGTCCTGGAGTACGAGAGGATTGCCTGCAAGCCCTGTCGGTTCGGTACCTACACAGAGCTGCTGGCGCATCACAAGCGTCTCCTGAACCATCTGGTTGAGGAGAACATTGTCCACGAGCTTGGCGTGAAGTACAGGCTTGGGCTCCTGATGGCACACCTGCCAAACGACCTCATCATGAGGTGGCAGGAGAGGCAGAACCCGGTGGACCTCACCAGCGAAGTGGAGATCATTAAGGAGATCCACGTCATCGCTGCCCAGGCGGAGACCTTCAACAAGTCTCTCGGGGATGCCTGGGACCGGGGCCTGGTTAAGGGAGCTCTCGTCGAGGACTTGAAGAGAGAATGAGAACAGAAGGCGGCAACCTTCAGGGTCAGGGACTCGGGGGGTGCCGCACGGGGGGGTATCATTCCGAAGGTTCCTTTTGTGACGTTTGCGGGGCCTGGAGGAGTCCCGCAGAGGAAGTCCCCTTCCAAGGTAAAAGGGGGGAAACCCTCAGGAGGAAAGACCCCTGACTCTGGCGGGAAGGGTAGGGGCAACTCTGATCGCAGGAGGCAGGGCAATGAAGGAGGGGGTGTCGGCAAGAGGGATGGCGGGGGGAGCTCCAATCGGAGGCGCTCTCCTGGGTTTAATTCCTCTGCTCCTTCCAGCAGATACAATGACAAGGGGGTGGAAAGAAAGGACCGTCCTCCCACTCAGGCCGTTGTCAACCCCAGGGGCCCCAACAGGAACCCCGTTCTCGATCGATATGGTGTCCGACACCGGGACGGCTCCGGGTCGGATACGTTCATCGGGACGATGGCGGGACCTGAAGAAACTCTCATCATACCAGGTCAGTGGGATGGAGAGTTTGGGTCTCTGTGGGACAAAGCGTGTTGGGATCCTGCCGGCAGGAAGAGCCTTCCCCACGGGTACCGCGATGGGCAGTGCCTGAGATGCAACCGTCCAGACGGACATGCAGAGTGGGGGGGCCATGGGGCCTGTCCTTGGATTTGAAAGAAAGACGGCTGCCCATCGTGCAGAACGATGGGCCATGCTCCCAACAACTGCCCTGACAAGAACGCGAAGAAGCGGTGGATGATGAAGCAGATGGACAAGACCGGGCAGGAGAGGGGCGGCTCGGGGGGCCACCCTAAAAGTCCTCCGGGAGGAGGAGGCCGTGGAGGCGGCTCCGGAGACCGTCGAGGGTCTCCCTATCCTGGTCGTGGGGGCGGCTCAGGGGGGAGAGGAGGCGGTGGGGGTCGCGGTCGTGGTAGGCGCACCCTTTCTCCCAGCAGGTTCAACAACGAGAACTTCGAGAAGAAGAACTCAGACTCCGGACAGGCGCAGCGGGGGGGTAGTGTCCCTCCTGTGTCCTCGCAAACTGTCGGTCCTGGGGGTCAGGACGACGATGATGATGTCGTAGTGACGGGTGGCGTCTCACGTGGGAAGGGGGACTCGTTCAACCTGACCATCCACGTGTCCAAGGGTGAGGAGAAGACCACTCATGGCGAGGGGTCTTTCGGAAAGGTCCGCTTTGCAGACCGCCTTGACCTTCCTTTGTGCTATGAGCCGGGAGCCAAGTACTCGCCCGACTACGACACAACGACCTTCCACGTGTGGCATGACGGGGCTATGGAGCGCCTGTCTACCTGGGGTCCTGTTGGGAACCACACGGGGGTCGATGTATGGGGAGAAGGAGTCCGTGGAGCCTGACAAATGATCTTGTCCGACGAGCCTGAGCGGACAGGCTTGGAATGTATGGGGTGGGCTATCTTCCCTGCAGGTTTGGAGACTGGCATGACGGTCATGCAAGCCTTCCAGTCGGAGTTCACTGCGGGAGAAGTCCAGCGCATCAGGGATATGATGGAGGAGCAGGACCCCCATCTCCCTGAGTCCATCTCTCGCACGCGGGGACCGGAGGACGAGACTACCATGGGAGCGGTGCCCTTTGGTTCGAAGTCTGCTGTCTACACGGTTTCCCAGTACGAGAGTGAACTGATGAACGACCCAAACAGGACCCGGCGACGGGCTGGGTTTCCGGAGAAGTTTGAGGTCTACCAGGTTTTGGGAAACGCGAGATCCAAAAACCCCGAGCTCGTCGAGTACAGGGTCATCAAGATTCATATTAACTCCTGTACGTTCGGGAACCTCATCTCCTGGAGGAAGGTGAGGAGCCTTATCCGTGCCTTTGGGGGGCCGGATATCCTGGACTGGACAGGTTTGTTCACGGGGGGTGTTGGGGAGGAGGGGGATGGGCCCCCGGACGGGGGGCTTCCCAGAAAGATGCGGCACCGGCACTATGAGCATCTTGTCACGGGACAAGATTTTATTGAGTGGAAGGTGCAGCTGGAGATGCCCCTCCAGTCGCGGGAACTGGGCGATGAGGCGGTGTTCTCTTGTCCTACGATTCTTGGCATCCGGTTTGGGACTCATGACCCTTCCGGCGCTCCAAAGAACATTGTCATCCCCTGCCTCCTCCACACGGTTGATCAGCCGAACCTCCCTGACGTGCTGATTCGAAATGCTCCTGGTACAGGCCTCTTCGTCCCTCGTTCCTCACCGAAGGATGTCCTTCCCGCCTACCGCGTGTGGGTTGAGAAGACAAAGGAGGAGAGGCAGATCTCACATGGCGTGAGGCTGTCTATGGACCTGATGTACCAGGAGGGGGTGCGTCAGGGCATTCCGTAGGTTGATGTTGAGGTCATGGATACCCCCTTCAAGGTGGGGGCACCGGAGGCCTGCATCATCCACAAGCCCTGGGTACGGCCTCAATCACCTCCCTAGAGCCGTGTATGACCGCAGCCCACACTACAAAGCCGTCCCGAACGAGTCATTTGAGCACTTCCTAGGGGGTGGTCCCTAAGGAGGTTCATGCGGGTACCGGTTCCAGTCACTGGAGGAGGTGTGGGACCGGCGGGACAAAGTGCATAGGATAAGGCAGCAGAGGGATCCTTATGACAGGATTCCCCGAACCCCTCTTCCCGACATGCTGAAGAAGAGGTCGGCCAAGAAGGATTTCAGAGCCACTCCCGATAGCGTCGAGGTCCCAGTGGCTGCCTACCCAATCACGTATTGGGTCGTGAGTGGATGGACTGCCTCGGAGCTGGCGGACACCGACCACTGTTAGCAAAGTCCCTTTCTCACGGTGAGAAAGTTTGATGCTGGGGGTGCTGACCACTTCAAACCATGGGACTACGGGTTCCTGCTGCCTTCTCGGCTGTCATGGTCGACCAGCAGCGTGAGGTGATGGCGCTGCACGTGCGCTACGGACACCAAAACTTCGACGATCTCAAGGAGACTCTCGCGGCTGAGGGCATTGACGTCGATGAAGACTGCAGAAGGTGGGTTTCTGCGTGTCCTCTCTGTCAGCTGAAGAATGCGATCACTCCCCGGATTCATAAGAGGAGTGAGAAGCTGTCGGCAGATTAGAGGCCGATCAAGGGAATGGTCTGGATCGTCGACATCTGGTTCTTCAAGGACCTTCTCGCGAAGGCCGAGACAGGGGGCTTCGGGATGATAGTTGTCCTCTACGAGCCAGGAGCCGGGTTTTTCTGCATCATGGGCAAAGCATCCAATGCTCGGCCAATGCATGAGGCCAAGCAATAGGCGGGCCCAAAATTCATGTAAACCGAGCATTAAATTTTGTTTAGGGCAGTTCGGGTAGAACAAACGATCGTAGACTACGGTTAATTGCGTGGGGTGTATGGGCGGGTGGATCCGACGTTCATGAGGAGGCATTACCCTGTCTGTTCACATCCGTTGCCCGTCTGCATAAGAAATCCATGCATAGGAAACAGACGGGCTGTTTATGCGGCGAAGGTGAGTGCCCGAAGCACTCAAACAGTCCGATCCCTGTACGCTTTCCTTTCTTTGTTTTGAGCAGAATGGGCCTGGCCAGAACAGTTAGGCAGCCTAAAAGAATGCTGTCAGCTGGCATGGGGAGTGTGAAGGATTTTTTGTTCGCGTCCATTTATGATCTGGTTGCCTGTCTGCGCTCCGTTGCGGTGATGGAGTTGGCGTGCTGCCTGACCGACGCTTTGATCTATACTTTTGTCTCACTCCCTGCAGGGCTTTGCATCACCCCCAAGTGAATCCACGGGAGAATGTAGACAGAAAGGGGGGAGGGTGCTCATAGAGAGCATCACGTCTGGTAGGTGGCAGCCTAGGCAGGGGGAAAGACCGCTGTGCACACACTGATACTTTTCGTCTCTTTGTCTCCTCTCTCTATGTACAGCGCAGCGCTTTAGCAGGATCGCAAGGGCGCCCTGCGTTCATGATGAACTGTCCCGGTTGGATGTGTAGCTGCCGTACAAGAGAGACCTGATCCAAGTGCAGGGGGCATTCTGGGTGAGAATGAGAGCTCAGGTATGGTGTGGGCGTTTCTTTCCTCTGCCGGCCTCTCATCCTGCTTTGGGAGGTCAGGTTAGGGGTGAGTGTAAGCCCGGGTGTGATTGGTTTTATAGGTTTGTATTTATGAAATCCTTTCTCCAGAAGGTCAGGGGAGTGCGTGGTGGCTCTCCTGTGATTTTTAATTGTTTCCGCAAGGCATGCGTGAAGGGGTAGGAGGTGCCTCGGGGGCACCTTCTTTGAAGTGCAGTTCGGTTTTGTATATCTGTTTTCTCTCCCTCTTTCTTCTTTGTTTGGATTTTCGCACGGCCCGGGGAAGCTTGTCGCATCATGGGGGCGTGCATGGACGGTGTATGCTAGACGGGTGTGGGCGTCTTCGGGTTTTCCCTTATTCAATTCGTTTTCACAGATGGAAAGGAGCTGGGAGGGAGAGGCCTTTCCGACCTGTCTATGGAGGCAGAGACCTTTCGTAGTCGTGTTTTCCTTGAGCTGCCGGTTTGCGTTAGGGGTCCTAACCCATTGCCAACCCGAACTAGAGTAGGGTGGGCACGGCATACAGAACATTTTCCCTTCCTTGTGTGGTGGTCGGTGGCCATCTACACATACTATAGATCTGAGTGCGTAAAAGAAAGAAAAGAAGAATCTGGGGAGAAGGTGGTAAGGACTTTGCTTTTGACAGGCCTGGTCTGGGAGATTGGGTCTCTTTGCCAGGGGGCAGGGCATGCTGAGGCTGTCAGAGGCTCTTGGTTTCCAAAGAACTGCATTTTGGTTGTATGAGGACTGCTTGTGTTTTGTTTGCCTTTCTTTCTTTTATTTTTTTTGAACGTTCAGAGCAGGGTCCATCCGCGGGCTCCTGCATGCTAGATGTCTTCAGTTTTCTGCGTGTGGGGCGGGGCTACATCTGGAGGCAGATAGGCTGTGTGTCCCATGCGTTCGTTAGCATAAGTAGGCATAGGCTGGGGGCCTGTGTTCTTCTGTACTGTTCCTTCTGCTTTTCCTAGTGTGGTTTCGTATTTATCCCGTTCTTCCAGCCAGGTTGGCTGGTATCCATTTCCCTATATGCCCTGCACACACGTGAGCCCGGTGTGCTCTCACTTGTTAAAGGATAATAAATAACGTCTGGAGAGGACGGCGCATGAGAGCATGAGAAAAAGGAATGAGGAGAGCTGAGGTCAACGATACATGAGTAATTCTTTTATGATTGTGCAACAAGAAAAGAAAAAAAGGAAAAATTGGGGAGCCGGGTGATTAAAGAACGGTCTTTTCTCATGCTTTCCAATTCTCCGTCGTCAGAGGGGGGCCGGCGGTGTGTTGTGCTGCGTGCTCCATAGTCTTTCCTCGGGGGCTCGGGAGGGTGTGTGTGAAAGTAAACAACGGTCCCGTTCCTGGTCGGATTCGCGGAGGGTGAATTCCGGTCTGGGCATTTCCATTCGTCCCTTCGCCCCGAGCCAGAGAAAGGAGCGACGCGCACGCAGCGGCCCGTCTACATGGGGTGACGGGGCGCCTGCGACAGAGGAGTGCATGTTGTGAGTTCCATAGTATGGCCCGCATGCACTTTGGCGTTAGAAATACACCCGAGGCACTCACCATGGTGGTGTGTGCTCCGGGCCTTCATATTCGATGTAATTAGGCCGATGGTGCGGTTATGCCATCGGAGGCTTCAGAATTAATTCCGGTCCCGAATTAATTTCCAGACAGTCAGACAGACATGCACGGCGGTTACCGTCCGTCTGAATGAGAGAGGCGACCTAGGGATTGACAGAACTTCATGTGTAGGATCTGTACTGTGCTCTATGTCTCTCTGTGGTTCTCTTGTGCTCTGAGTAATGCACGAGGCCACCAGCAGGGGCGTACTGTGGACTGTGGGAGTTCATAAATTTTCTGTCTGATGAAGAGACTGATCAGATATTTATTTCAGATTATCTGTATCGGTCTAGATGAGTACGTCACAGAGACGTATTCGTTATGGTCCTCTAATAGGAAAGGGCCAGGAATTCGGGAGTATAGCAGTTCGAGGAGTCCTCTAGATAGGCTAAAGGATCGACACGGGAGGGCCCATAGGATTCCACTGGAGGAATTTCAAGAGAGGTGAGACTCTACTTTTCACTTTTTTTTTTCACAAATCTTTAGATACTAGATACGAAATGAGTCTGTCAACTATCATCTCTAATGAGAGAAGTATTTTATGTTTTTTTTAAAAATGGCACACTCCTCATATATATAAACTTATAAACATATGAATATATATATATATATATATATATATATATATAAGTAGACTAGATAAGTAGATATACGTAGATACATGAATAACTGATGTACCTCAGTTTGTTTAAGAGAGATTAAAGTACTTTTTAGCAGCTTGTTTTCTTTGGCTCTTCTATAACAGTACAAAGTCTTCCAAAATATGTTTGTGGTACTCATATTGCCCTCCTTAGAGGTCGAACAATATCATGTTGAGCCTCTTGTGATAAGACTAGTAAAAACCATAGCACTTTGACGTGTTCATACTTCTCCAAATGTGAGTCCATTCCCCAAAATGCCCGTAGAAATGTGTTTTTGGCACTGTATGCCCGTATGAAAGGGCAAACAGTCTCTGCCACAACTTGATGTAGACCTCGAGCTCCTTAACCTCAGCCTTGGTCATTGGCTCAAAGATCTGTGTTGATATCAGACAGTGAATAAACAAAGACTATACAGGTTGGGAGGTCGTTCTCCTCAAACAGCTCTGCGTGTTTTACCTTCATTTTTTTTTCTCTTTGCAGGTGGGCCAAGGTCGCGGTGCAGCAACTCTTAAACCAAAGGTCTAAATCGAGAGGGAAGGCCACTAAACAACTAAATCGTTACGCCAAATAATTAAATCGCCAGAAAATCTTACCAAACAATTAAATTTCTTTATAAGAAATCTGTGGGTTTGCTAAACAACTAAATGTTACTGCACCGCGGCCAAGGTAAAGCCTACAAACGCAGAGAACATATAAGACGATCAGTCCCCTCAATGAGGTCCTTAGGATCCCTTAGGCTAGAAGTCATCTTTGGTGATTTATCCAAGCATACAATTACCAACAAGGCCGGGAAGAAAGTCATGTTCCTCCATCACTTTACAACCTCTTTGAATAACAGAATTGGATACGCAGAAGGGGAGACAAGAAGGGCCGCTGAGGAGGCCGCTGCTAGGGCCGCTGCCATAGGTAGGAGGGGGAGAGTGCAGGAAGAGGATGCCAAAATGGAAGACGTTCAAGATAAGAGGGAGGACGGAAGGTACTACTTCAAAAAAGGTTAGCCTACTGGTAGCCATTAGGGGGGGGCAAAGAGGTCATCCCCCTCATCATTTTCACGCATTTTCATGGTCATCCAGGCGATTATTATGGTCCCCCCTTCTGGTCAGCTCCTTCTCACTATGATCCCCACCATTTCTCACCACCCTCTGACTAGAATCACGGGCGCTCTCATTCCGGCTACCCCCCCCCTCACTCTGGTTATCCCCCTCCCCTCTCTGGGTATGGCCCCCCTCCGACGGGGCCTCCATACGGGTATGACCACCCTGGTTATGGTCCTTCTCCCGGCTATGCCCCCCCTTACGGTAGTTATGCCCCCCCCCCCTGGGCTTTTCCTATTATGCTCCCCCTGCAGACCTCTCGGAGGAAGATGTAGAGTCCAATTTGGACGAAGTAGAGGGAGAAGATGAGGATATGGGGGTAGGTTGGAATGATGAAGGAAAGTAAAAGGACGGGCAGGGAGTGGAAGTAAAGCCTCCCAAGAGCTTTGTAGAGAGATTTTTTAGCTGTCTGGATCGCGCACTCTTAGAGAGGAAAAAGGAAGGGAAACACTGCAAACCCATCTCCAATGCAGCCCCGGCAACAAAAAAGCAACAGAAAGAGGAAAAAGTAAAGAAAACAGCTTACTAGCTGCAAAAGAAAAGAAGAAAGGAAAGACAGAGAACAAAAAAGAGAAAAACATAGAAGAAGGGGGCGGTGCAAAAGAGAAGGAAGGGGGTCGGGGACAGAGAAGACCCCGGAAGGACAAGAATCCCACTAAAGAGAAAGAAATTTAAAGAAAAAACGAGGTCGCCCCCCCAAAGATCCTAATCCGCTTGATGTTGCGGATGCAATTTCGGTTGAGAGCGACCCCAACAGCTCTTCAGAAAGTGGAGCGGGATCGGCAGCAGACAAAGCTGTAGCAAAGCTGATAGATGCTTTAAAAGAAAGCTGGGAAGCCAGTACGATGGCGACTCAGACCTGAATTCTGAGGTCGATCTCAGCGATCTCAGACAGAAAAGAGTTACCGCGATGGGGATCTGTCTGCAAGCCAAAAGTTCGAAAGAGGGGGTTGATTAGCAGCAGGTTGACAGACTCAACAAGAGAATTGAGAGGCTGAATAAACTGATTTCGTTAAAGAAACCCCCTAAGCAGCCCTCTCCATAGTCGAACTCCGCCCTGGTTATTGATTCTGCTGTTGCTACTACGGCCGCAGTTGTGGCTGGCGGTGTGTTGAAATCTGCAGCAAAGCAGGGAGATCTAGAGGGAGATGCTGCAGCTGCCATGGAAAGGAAGGAGAAAATGATGAAAAGGTAGAGGATGAGTCTAACCGTGACGTAGCTCCTCCAAGCCTTCTGAGGCCCAGAGGGAAAGCTCTCAAAGTCCTTAAGCAGCTCGGTTAGTGTCAGTGTGAAAGGGGGGGTAATGTTGCCATATTTCATCTCTCTTACTCTTTTAAGAAAAAACTGTCGCTGAAGGAAACGAACGAGCGAGAAAGAGATGTAGGGGAAGAGAAGCAAGAGAAAAAGAAGGCGAAGGGAGGCGATTTGGAAGAGAAGGAGGAGGAACAGGGGAAGGACCGTGAGGGAGAGAAGAAAAGAGAGAAGGAAAATAATGAAAAAGAGAAAAAAGAGAAGGATTTGGGATCCCCTAGAGGGAAGAGAGGGACAGACTGGGGGAAGGAAAGGAGGGAGGGGGGAGAAGAAAGGAAAGAGACCCGGTGACAACAAACTAATTTTCAGTAGTCAGAGTTCTGTTGTTACCGGTGACCGTCCTGATACTCAAGAGAGGCAGCAAAAGAGAATATATAAAACAGATTGAGGAGAAACAAAGTGAGTTTAAGCTTTTGCCACCCCTCTATAGTAAGTTTAGGCCAGGTACAGTGAGAAAGATTAGATATTTAAACATGTAGGACCTCCTTTTGACAGTGAAGATGGTGTCCACAACAGAACTGAAGGACGCAGACAGAGAGCACTTCGAGATCCCGAACATTGAAGGAGACACATTTGTTTGCATTAAGTACATCAAGGCCGAGGGGGCTGTGAAGAAGATTAAAGAAGTATATTTCGGGACTTTCTAAGAAGTGCGCCAGCTGGAGTGAGCTTATTGACCTCGCAAAGGGTTTTGGGGAAGCGCGGCAGAACTTGATCCCTCTGTCACTCCCCTGGAGGGATTCAAATTTGGGAAGAGTGGAAGGAAAAATAAGACGCCTCGTTTCACAGACAATATTTGTTTACGTCCTAATTTATCTGCATGTTTTTAGTTATTAAAAGGACTTAAATGAAGATAAAAGAAGATAAAATTTTATAAAACTGATATTAATTACTCAATATTTTATTTTACACGCTCTAAGTTGGTGTATCAGATGAATTAAAAGCTTTAGTCTTCGTAAATTACCTTAAAAACGTCCTAAAACTTGTAATTCTTTCATAAAAAAATGTTTTTCAAAATATAACAAAATATATCTCATTAAATATGATCTAAATAAGAGGGAAATTAGTGATAAAATTCACTAAAAAAAATATGACTAAAATATGATTATTCACTAATTTTTTTTTATCATTTTTTTTCTTGTCAAATATATTGATTGAATGAATGGGAGTCAGTTCATGCAACTTGTGAGTATTTGTAGACTTATGTAACATTTTTTATTTGTCCGTATATAATATATACCTAAGCGACGCACAGTGATAAAAAAAAAGAAAAAAAAATCTCGAGAAGCCTAATCTTTTTTTTTTTTTTTTTATTTTATTGGAAGTGCCAAACATATAACAAAAACATATCTAACTACAAAACCTATATTTGCTAAGTTTGCTTGGACCTTTAACCACCAGACTAAAAAAAAAAAATCTTAATATGTCTATTCTTTTTTTTTTTTAGCACTGTGTGTCGCCTAGATATATATAAAAAAAAGTAAAATATGACTAAAATATAATTTTTTTGTTATATTTTATAATATTTAGTCACATTTATTAAAAGTTTTATAAGATAAAAGTTTAAATCAAATTTTTATTGCTTTTTTCACAACTTTTCTATCATTTTTCTAATATTTCTGACCTCTTTGAACCTAAATACCACTTCAAAAAATATTATCAAGATGGTTTCTATTTGTGGCATCGTTTTTCAGGAGATCGTCCACGCCTGCAGCGTATACGGTCAAAACACTGTCCAGATATACAGCTGTAGCTTTCAAGACACTGTAAATGATCCGCGCCTGCGGCGTGGACTTTTAAGCTTATCTAAAAATATGGCTTAAAGTTTCAAGTAGTACTTAAGTTCAGGGAGGTCACATTTCTAACATTTAATAGAAATTAACTATAATTTCTAAGTTCTAACTAGTTCCAACATGTTAAAAATTGAAGTTGAATTTCAATTATTTTTCAAACTTTGAATTTCTATCATTTTTCTATCATTTTTCTATCTGTTGTGTTCCGCCTTTCAGGGCCGACGCACAGGTTGCCTTCCCGCCTACCATGCGTTGCCGGGCCTGGAGCTTTCCGGGGCTGCACGATCAACTCGCCCGTCCGACCACAATTATTTTATCCCACCAATGCTCACCCAATAAGAATTCACATCAGTTCAATCAAGCAGAACGAACCAGAATCACATATCATACTCCTAGCTTTCGTCCTTTTGTTTCGTCTGACAGTCCTTCAAGTTGGACTCTGCATATGGCCTATGCGGCTTTATATTCTTATGTCACGCTAGCCACTTTTCTAGCTGCGCCATTGTTAGCGTCCTCATTGGACATAACACTATCAGTTTTCTATCATTTTTCTAATTAACAACTTTTTTATCACTTTCCTATACTTTCCTAACATTTTTTGCAGGGTAGTAATATTTCTACTGGTAATATGCTTAGTATATTTTTTAATTATCATGTATTCAAGTGATAAAGGTTACTTGTCACTTAACTTATGCCTAGAGGTAGCCACTAAGAGACTATAGAAGACGTCCAGTACTAAAAAGTTTAACATGGAAATCGTAGAGAAATCGGTGGGACATTGATGGGAAATCCTAGTGAAATCCAAGGGAAATCTATGGGAAATTGATGGGAAATCTGGGCTAACATTTTTCATAGATTTCCCACTGATTTCCTGCTGATTTTCTTGTGATTTCCCTAGGATTTCCATTAATTTCCCATCCCTTTTCCATTCATTTCCCACGTTAGATTTCCCATCAATTTCTATTAGATTTCCCTAAGATTTCCCTTGGATTTCACTAGGATTTCCTATGGATTTCCCATAGATTTCCCATATATTTCTCACAGATTTCCATGTTTTTTTGTGGGGTGGCTAGAGATTTAAGATTGGACAGCGCTTCGCAATTGGGAGGTATCGGGTCTGATGAGTCAGCCTAGGCGATGCACAGTGATTAAAAAAAAGAAAAAAAAAAATTTCAAGAAGTCTATAATCTTTTTTATTTATTTTTGTATTATTTTATTGTATATTTTATTAGAAGTGCCAACATATAACAAAAACATATCTAACTACAAAACCTACCTTTGGTGAGTTTGCATCGGTTTGCATGTTTAGACCTTTGACCACCAGACAAAAAAAATAATAAGAAAAAAAAATCTTGACATGTTTATTCTTTTTTTTTTTTTTGCCGCTGTGCGTCGCCTAGAAGTCAGCAAGGGAGTCACTGAAGTCTAAAGACAGGTTACTGAAAATTTTTAAGTGCAGTGACGAATGTCTGAAAACTAAAAATCTTAAAGAGTGGATAACTTCAAAGATGACTCGAGTGAGTCGAGTCAACTTGAATGCTGTCAGTGATCCAGAGGCTTGAATTGTTGAGGAGCCTCAAGCCAGGATTTTAGAACTCGGGTGGATAGCATGTATTTCATAAATTTGCATGTGCGGATCCGAATGCGTGGTCTGACAATATTTGGCTAGCGACCCGATTATTGCGCGGGCAAAAATCGTGGATACGCTGGGGTACGCTTCGTTTTATTTTTATTTATCTCACTAAACGTGCATCGGCGCATGCATCAGACTGTCAGTGTGCGTAAAAGTGGCGAAGGTTTAAGTTTAAACTGGGAACCTTTTATATGTTAGTGTTTTGCGTTGCATGTCTTTTTTAAGCTTGCATGCGTCGGCATACATCAGCGTACGCAAAAGTGACAGAGGTTGGGTTCGAACTTAGAATCTTTTACATGTTACCCTACAAAGACCTGGGAATTTAGACAGGAATTTAGATAGGAATTTAGAGGAATTTAGACAGGGATTTAGAGCAATTTAGCTAGGAATCTAAAGGAATTTAGACCTCTAAATTCTTAAACTTTGCAGGTCAATTTCTCATGAACTATGATAAGTTAGAACTTGATATTAATCTAGGATATTAATGGTGTTTATATTTCTAATATAGGCCTATAAGCACCGTTATGATCAAGGTCTAACTCATTAATTATAGTTCACGAGAAATTAATCTCCAAAAATTGCTAAATTCCTCTAAATTCCTGTCTTTAAATTCCTTTAGATTCCTCGCTAAATTCCTTTAAATTCCTGTCTAAATGCCTCTAGCTAAATTCCTGTCTAAAACTCTCTAAATTCCTGTCTAAATCCCTAAGTCTTTGCAAAGTAGTGTTTTGCGTTGTCTTGTCTAAACATGCATGCGTTAGTGTGCGTCAGTATGCGCAAAAGTGGCAGAGGTTGAGTTCAAACTGGGAACCTTTTGCCTGTTAGTATTTTGTATTGTCCTTTAAATTGCAAAAGTGTCAGAGCTCGCGTTCAAACTTTAGACTTTTTTTCTGTATGTTAATGTGTGGGGATCTTCTGTATATTAGTGTTTAATTTTTCTCTTTTTGAGTTCTGATCATTTTATTTTATTTATTTCTTTTCTTATGACTTTCTTTTACTTTTGACTTGTTAGTATTATTTTCACTGCTCTTTAAACACACTGTCTTTTAATATTTTCTTTTCCGAGTCATCCTGCAATGACTTAGGAATTTAGACAGGAATTTAGAGGAATTTAGACAGGAATTTAGAGGAATTTAATAGGGATTTGGTTCTGATTCAGATTGTCCATTCTGCAGGCAAAGCAGTCTGGTGTTAGTAACAGTGGCTCTAGGCAGCTCTAAGGGAAGTAGAAGCGCTTGCAAAGTCATACAGCAAAAGGCATAGGAAAGTATGCATCAGTTCATGCTGACCTGTCTGCTTGCAATCATCAGCATGAAAGTCAATCTATCAACCCGATATAAAATGTCGTCTAGAGATCCAACTATTCGCTTTCTCATACTGCGTGTCTCCTAATCGGCTATTCAATTGAAACAGGATAAGGCAACTAAGACTGTTAAGCCTTGACGACTCTCCTCATTGCATAAATATTAAATGGATTCTCATTAATTCATACATTCGAACAAATTAAATGCATGCACATAATTGCCATGCGCGCGCGACTTGCGCGCATGAAGGTTCACTCAATTGACATGGATGCACAAATGTGTACACAAGGCGTTAGGCCGTTAGGGATGAGACCAAGGCGTCCCAAGGAGCACCCCTGCACCCGCACTAACAATCACCCCCTTGTTCTGGAGGCGAAATCACTTGATCGAAAGAACAAAATGCAAAAGGCTGCCAAAAGCTCATCTATACAATTAATCAAAAAGAAGAATGCAAAACATAAATGAAAGAATCATTCACGCACTCTTCAGAAACTTAGTCTGTCTGTCAGCTTGCTGATAGCCGGTCTCAATCCATCGAACCTTTGCTCCAAGCTCTGAAAGGTTTTTCAAAACGTATTTTAGCTCATCTTGCATGCGCGGTTCTGACTTGCACTGCTTGGATGACAGTTGATGTAGGAGAGGCTAACTGTCAGAGACGACCAGAACATCAGGCATACACCCCCACAATTTCTTCATGAAGTGCACGAAAGCAAAAGTCGCCTTCACTCCTTCTCTCATGGCAAACAACTCTGCTGACATCGTGCTACCTAACTTTCTTCCTTCCTTCTTTGACCACCACATCACAGTGTTCTCTTCTCCTATTCTTTTCAGATCTGCGAGTGCAGAACGGGAAAGAAACTTAAATTTGGATTTCATACCCAAGCTTCCCCTCTTTTTTCTGCAATTCATATGACGCATCGACCTATACAACCAAAACAGGCTCTTCACTGACTGCAGATAGCTCAAGTGGTCTAGAACATTGATATACATGCCAGAGTGCCTTCTCTGATGCATGTACAGATACGGGGGAGAGCTTCGTATTGGAGTGAGAAAGATGACCAAAAAGGAAATTTAAATGCGGTTGGGTCTTCACCCCCCATCCCGGAGGGGCATCCGAGTGCACCCACTTTGCTCTGCTGAGTGGAACACAAAGAAGGGTCGACTTCTTCTTCTGACGGCAAGAGCAGATCTCTGTCTATGATGGGCTTTCTGGCTTCTGTAGGAACATTCTCTGCTGCTTCTCTGAGATAGCTTCCTTGGTCTAAAAGCATGCGACCCTCTGTCATCCGAACAGACATCCCCACATATACATGCAAAGAACCGTCGTCCATTCGAACAGGATCGTCCATCTCAAAGAGGGTGCCGATCTGTTCCATCTCTTTCATCACATCACAGGCAAAGATAAAGAGATCGTCTACATGCATCACAAGAAGAGCAATTACAAGTAAGGCTGACGGAATTAGGGGCGTTTCCCCTAGGCATCTTGACCTTTGTTTCAGCCCCTCTCCCCTTTCTCGTTTCCTTCTTTTTGTCCTCTTTAGTTTATTTTATCGTTATTCCTATTGGCCGTCTCTTTGGAATTTGATCTGTGTACTTCCAGTTCCGAAAGGCCCCCCCTTTCCTGACTGCTTGGAATGGAGACCTATCCACATTGTATGTTTGCTTGCAAAACTGTTTGCCCTCCTGATGGACGAGAGATTGAGAGAACAGACCTTATTAAACAACCGCTAGCTGGGGTTTAGGAAGGGGGTTGGGACCATGGAGGCCATTACAGTGCTGGTGGGACTCGTAGCGAGCTCCAAAGCCCAGAAACTCCCCCTTCTGGCTACGTTCGTTAACTTTTTTGAGGTGTTTGATAAAGTTCCTCGAGGTCTGTTGCTGAGACGGCTTTGGGAGGAGGGTGTGTCGGAATATGATGTTTTGATGGTGCATGCTATGTACTTTGATGTCTAGGCGAGGGTCGATGGTGCAGATAGGGAGATACAGGAAGGGGCGGGGGTGAAACAGGGTGACCCTCTCTCTCCCCTACTCTTCCTTCTGTTCATTAATAATCTGCACCGCCACATCCGCCTCTCGGCTCTCCGAGAGGATGAGCTCGGGGGAGAAGAGTCAGAGAAGGATGGAACAGTATCTGACGGGAGGCCTATAGAAAGCAGAACGTGTGACTACCCCTGGGCAGGCAGATTGAAAGGGGTTGGCATTGGGAAGGGGAACAAGAAGACCGAAGTCGTGGTGAAGAGGAAAAGAGGGAAAGTCAGGGTCAGTCAGGATGATACGATCTGTGTGGGACCCGAGCGTCTCGAAAGCCTCGGTTACGCTGACGACCTTGTTCTGTTTGGTCGTTCTTCATATAAACTTCAAGCAAGAATGAATAAATTGGTGGAATATTGTCAGACGTGGGGCCTTACGGTCAACTTGAAAAAGACAAAAGTAATGAGGCTTTCCTGCAGCAAGGAGAATATTAGTCAACCAATCTTCTTTGAAGGGAAGGAAGTCAAGAGAACGGGCCAGTATAAGTATTTAGGCTGCACCTTTTTTGAAGGCGGATCTCTCCGTTCCTCTGTGAGTCATCGCCTAGGGGTGGCAGAGAGGGCACTCAGGGGGGTCATTGGGCTCTGTGTTTCTCTTGGTCGTCTCTCCCCGACTTCGAAAATTATGCTCTTTCGGGGCCTGTGGATTCTTGTGGCCCTTTACGGGCTAGAAGTGTTTTCCCTTAGTCAAGCAGACATGAAAGCGTTGGATGATTTGCAACTACGTTTTGTTAGATGGGTTTGCGGCTTTCCCCGCAATTCATTTCGTGTCCCTTCCCTCTTCATCTCCGGCCTTTGCCCAATATGGGCTATCTTGATTGAAAGAGTGGGAGGTTTTTTACGTAGCCTCTCCTTAACATCCCACTATGTGCCCGCTGGCTTTTTAGATCCCTGCAAAGACGGCCTTTATGGCGATTGGTGGAGGTCCGTCAAGCTGTTGGTGGGACCTTTCGCTCCTGAACTCTTCTCTGTCGAGGAGGTGCCTTCGGGCCCGGGAGAGAAAGCTGAATTAAAAAGAAAGCTCGCGGTAGAAGGGAGAGGTAGGGAGACACAAGAATGGTTGGACGACTAGTTTGTAGCTACCTCCCGTTCTTTACAAAAAGAGGGCCGGCAGGGCAGGGGAGGGCAGGCAGGATGGGGGGGGGTTTTCCCTAATGGAGTGAGGCCTTCGGTCTTCCAAGTCAAACATCCGTCTAGACAGCGCTTGGCCCGTCTTGTCATAGGAGGATGGACCGGCTCAAACGGGCGGCGTGTTCCTATGGTTCGAGTTCTTCTTAGGAGGCTGCTCTATTCAGAGGCCAACGTCAGGCCGATTGCCCGTGCATTGTTGGGGAAGGGGGGGGGAGTCCCGAATGGGGAGGTAGAGACGGTCTGCGAGCACTCAGTCTGCCCCCTCGATTTGCATGGGCGTGGCCATCTGAATGATATTGTCCATAAGTTGACTGAATGCAAAGGGACTGAAAGGGAGAGGAGATGCATGAATAGGCTTTTAGATGAAGTAAGAGACGCTCGCTCTAAGTCAGACTTGATTGTGTGGGCACAACAAATGGCTAAGCAGCAGTTGGGATGGGATGTGAGTGAAAATGAGAAGAAAGTGAGGGAGATCTTCACACTTCTCCTCGAAAAGCACCCTGTTGCAGGCGCACGGGCGATCTTCGGTTGCCTTCATAAGTAGCTGTGTATGTTCCCTCAGTCTGTCTTTCTTTCTCTTTTCTTCCTTTCTTTCTTTCTTTCTTTCTTTTTTTCTTTCTTTCTTTCTTCCTTTTCCCTCACCTTCTCTCACTCTTTCCCCGTCGTTGTTCATTTTTGACGACCGTACTTGTTTTTGAAGGGAATATTTCGTTATGTCAGTCCGAGTATGTGTTATCCAATTGATTGATTGATTGATTGATGAATAAACAAGGGCGGAACGGAATCAATCGGGGGGTGAATGAAAAGCATATAGGGAGGAAACATGAGACGGACGACCCCAAGAGGCCCAGGCTGCGGGGCTTGGATGGCACCCCTCGCGTGAGCGCGGGAGGCGGTGGAAGGTGACAGGCTTGAGCCTGCACGGGTACGGAGGGGCGAGCGGGGCGCTCATGCTCATGCGGTTCACAAGCGGGTCTGCGAGCGGGGTGCATACTACATGCGGTTTCTCCGTTCTTCTTCTCTCTTTTTCTCCTCTTTTATGCTTACTACTCACAATTTCACTCCCCTGGAAAACAAGTCGTGCCTCAGGAATAAACCGACCGAACCAACTGAACTGACTGAACTGACCAAACTGTAGGAACTGAACTGAGAGAGAAACCTTTGCTTGTACGTCTTCGGCAGAAAAGATAGGGAATCAAAGGAGATTGGGAGTTCTGATCTTTTTCTCTCTCCGTCTCCTTCCGTTCTGCCTCGGGTGATTTTCTTTAGAGGTCATTTGACAGACCTCTAACTGACACGAACTGATAGAAGGAATCTCACTGGCCCGTGACCCTTGGGGGAAAAAAGACACAGAAACAGAGGAGTCCGTCTCCATCCTTTCTGTCCCCCCTGTGGTACTTGTTTTTTCCCTTTCCTTCTCGTTTCCCCCTCCGCTTGGGCGTGCCAGTGCTGTTCTGGCGCTTTGATCGGTCATGGGGACCCTCTTCCGGGCAAAATGCAGGCAGTCCTCGATCGTCTCAAGGGTAGGATAGAGAGCGTGTTGTAACTCAGCATGTAAAAGAACTACCAGATAAAGCAAAAGCCTGTTTGCTTAGAGGTGGAGCCACCCTCCACTTCCATCCGTGTTCCTACCCCTGTCAGGCTTCTATCGATTCAATTTACCCCAGTGGGGCCTAAGTCGAAAGTTTAACTCTATGTATGACGCTCTAAGTTGGCCAGAGTCTATACGGCTCACCGGCTTTAACCCCATACATCATCATCATCAATTGCTTCCCCTTTCTGATTCCTTTTGACCAGAATAGACTCAGAAATTTTAACCCACCCCAGCTCCTTCACTCTCTTTTTGAAGAACTGAGTGTATACGCGAGGAGCATCTTTAAGACCATACACAGCCTTCAAGATTCTCACACACACACCAGCATGCAAGCCAGGATAGACAGAGACAGGGAGGTCAGAAGGCAAGCAAAGCCATACCTCATCGCTCTTTAAGTCCAACGGTGTTTAGAGGAAAGCGGTAGAGATATCTGCTTTTGCTTCCTGAAGGCCCCAAGAGAGGGCCCAGATAAAAGCAGTACGACGGAGAGACGAACTAGTAGTCCTACTGAAGGTCTCCAGAAAATCTGTTATCTCTAGAGTCCTGGAATCCTTTCGCTACCAAACGAGACTTTGCTACCCGTTTTCCATCCTTCAGGTTCCACGTTTGTACCCAGCAAAGAGTGATCGGTTTCACCCCCCACCCCAAGCTGGCTGTCTACGATGGCAAATCAAAAACTCCACACTTTGCCCAGCATATAAGTTCTGATTTATCTGACTCAGTGTGACTTCTTTTCGCAATCTCTTCTGTTGTGGCAGGAATATGTCCTTTTAACTTGTTCTCTCTCTTGACTAACCTCTTTGCTCTTTCCATCTTCATCGCAAGGGAAGCAATCTCGATATGCTTATCTATCGCTTCTACCTTTTTGACTTCTTCCTGTGCTCTCCTTTCTTTCTTTCTTTCCCAAATAATCTTTCTTCTCTCCTTTCTGGTTTTCTTACTCCATTCAAGAAAATCTGCTCTTTTCACCTCTTCTGTAACCTGTTCTACAATTGGGTCGACATCGATCGGTGGAACGATATGAACATCATTTGGGACAAGAACATTAGAAGGCAAAGAAGCGGGAGAGGGATTCGGGGAAGGCTGAAGATCTGCAGAGACAGGGACAGAGTCATCTAGACGGGAGAGCAATTCAGCAGGAAGACCACCCCCAATTGAAGGATCGAAACGTTCAACGATGTCCTTTTGTTTCACACTGTGTTCAATCTCGACTGCTTTTCACGTTCTGTTCTCGTCTTTCTTAAATCTTGCTACTCCTAGTCCTCTTTCTTGTTTTGCTCCTTCTCTCATGATGCATCCAGGCCACAGAGCGCTATCTGTCGATCTGGTGAAAACCCAACGACTAGCTTGCTTTCCTGGTCTTTCTCTTCCATTCTCATCTCTGAGGGGAGAGGGCTCTACTGCAGAAATAGGAGAGTCAGGCTCAACGTCTTCTCCATCCATATATAAATCGATCAGATCATCACTGTTTGAAGGCCTATTTGATTCCTCTTCTTCTCTTACTAACTTCTCTGGCTGTCTTTTGTCTTTTCGCCATTTCTCAACTTCATTCATTCATTTATTTATTCATTCTGTTCTTTATCTACACCCAGCCATTTCTTTAGTCTAACATGCTGCGGATGTACTCGGAGCGGAACCCATCGCCCTCCCCGCAATACAACCAGAAAACAGACCTGTGGACCTTGTACCCCCCCAAAGACTCGCGGCAAAGAGTGTTTGCTCACTCTTTGCACCTACAAGGTCTGAAGAACCAGAGGGATCAATCACGTGCACTTCATCACCCATTGTAATTGGAGGGACACCGCAAGCGTGACCAAAAATTAGTAAGTTGGGGGACTAGCCTGTCTTACTGTATACAACGTCACCTAACTGATTAGCAACGCCAGAAAGAAAAGCAGGCCAAAGAGAAAAAGGGAGACAAAGCTGAATCAAAGACTTTCTAAGAAGAGAAATGACATCGAGATTCATGCGTTCGACTTCCGACTGGACTTGTAGAGAGAAGGGAGGACCGCGCTCATGGTAGAGGTTCATGTCATCGCATGCTCCATGATAACCATCGATCTCATCTTCATCCAGAAATTCTCCCCCGTTGTCTGTGCGGACAATCAAGGGCTTTCCGAGGCCTCAAACCTCCGATCGACGCACCCACTGCTGCAGGTGGTGCACGGTATGACGCTTCTTTCGAAGAGCGTGGAAAGAGACCTTCTTGGTCTTCCTGCAAACGATAACGGAGATGTACTTGAACCTCCCCATACCTTTGGTTCTTATCTCCTTAAGATCCTGAAAGATGGTTTGGTTGAAGGGGGCTGGCTCCTTTGTCTGCTTCTGCTGCTGCGATTTCTGGGCCTTTAAGTCACCCCCGGCTGCTGATGGGCGTGACTGAGTCTCATCTTCTGTAAAACGGACACGTTTCTTTGATCACCGTTTCCTTTTGTCCTCTCTCTGCTTCAAAACACTTTTTAGAGGAATGCTCTCTTTCTTCTGATTCACAGACTTGCAGGCCTCACACAAATTACGAACGTCTCGGCATTCCTGAGGGGAAATAGAAAAGGGCACTCCTTTTTCCTTCAGAATCCGTCAGAGTCTTTTTTAAACAAGAGCCTATGGAGTGCGCTAATCGGGAGTACAACACATAAAGCAAATGTTGCTTACGCTCTGCAGGAAGTCCTACGGACACGCAAGCATCGGCAGAGAGGGAAGAGGAATCGAAGCACTTTTTCTTCTATATAAAAAGGGGTGCAATCACCTGCGCTGCTGCTGTTACTTCATTATTTTTACAGAGATGGACGAGCGGCATCTGTCCTATGCGGTCAACAGGGGTCCGAAAGCTCCTGCCATCTA
This sequence comes from Chromera velia, assembly GCA_018398765.1. Taxonomy (NCBI): domain Eukaryota; family Chromeraceae; genus Chromera; species Chromera velia. The sequence continues at coordinate 35,774 of JAHBMJ010002151.1, read as the reverse complement.
TGTCCATGAGCTTAACATAGCTGTGGCCCTTCCTTCTTTTTGCAAGGAAGAGCTCTTTCTGAGCACATGGAAGCAGACCGCGACCAACGGAAAGATGGATGGCTCCTTCTTCCGGTACGATGCGAACCCTCCCAAACTCATCTCTGATCGGGAGGTGTAAGATGTACAGGTTGTCGGTAGTGAAAGGTTGGCTCTCCCTTGAAGCTGCGAGGTTGAACTCTGAGTCAGTTCTCTGCTCCCTCACTCCGATCGAATACTTCTCGTACCCTTCTCCATAAAGACCGTGCGAACACCCACTGTCGGCAATCAGCGATTTATCCGCTCTGTCGAAGTGTGAACCTGAGAAGAAGTATTTCTCTGGAGTTTTTCGATGCTGCACGAGAACAGAATAAGAGGAAGAGAGAGGTGTAGCACCCTATAATTTGAAAAAGTCTTGTAAAGAAGAAGTGGATACAACAACTGACCGGGGGAGCCTTTTAGCCTTGCCTCGCCGAGGGTTATCGAAGCTTCTAGCTCCCCTGATGGTACCCTTTAGTCCTGCGACCGCTCCTACCGGTTTTTTCATCAACTCTATGTTCCTGACGGTCGCCCAAATCATCTTGCGCCTCTGCCTAGGGAAATTCGCACCCTAAGCTTCGGTGTCTCTGTGCGACCCAGACACCGCCCCCCACCCCTCACTCTGCCCTTATCGTCCCCTCAAACTGGAGACAACAAACGTAGGTTGCAGTCGCTCATCTCGACTGGAGGCTTGGCGCCCACCTGACCTGGTTAAAAAACCAAGTCACAATCTGAGTCGTAATCGGAAGACTCAGAATCGGAGCGGGGGTGGTAGTGGGAAGACAAAGGCTGTCTGGAAGCTCAAGACGAGCGGGAGGAGCTGCGCTGCTCAACGTGATGACCGCTTTCTTTCTTCCCCTTCGAGGAGTTTCTCTTCTTCGGGTAACAGCGGGCGAAGTGACCGATCTGGCCACATCCGTCATACTCCTTCTTGCACTCTGCCTTCTCTACAGGGCAGTACTCCGGGTTTCTGTGGACAAACCCGCAGTTCTTGCACTTCTGCCCATCACTGGCCTTCCCTGCAGTCTCCTTAGAATCGGCCTGGACCTGCTGCTGCTTCTTCTTTCCCTTTTTTGGCTTCTTCCCTTTTCCCTTTCCTTTCTCTGTCGCAGCACCTGCCTTCTTAGCAGAAGCCCCAAACTCGTCAGCGGAGGGCTTCTTCTGAGAGGACGTACCTGTTACTGCGATCTTGTACTCGATGGCGTCTGCTTTCCTGTCAAAAAAGGGTCAGATTTCAGAGAAGAAGAGGTCGTCGATCGGTTTTCCGGTATGCAGAGAAGCCTTCTCAGCATAATTGGTCCACTCACTCATGTAGACGTTCTTCATACCGACCTTCTTCTCCTCCTTGTCAGTGGGGATGAAGCCCTTACCCTTGGCAACATGAAGGACCTTGTCGTGTCGCTTGAAGTAGTGCTTCAGGCTCTCCCCCTTCACTTGGGTCAGGAACTCCATAAAAGAGCGGTCTGCCTTTGTTTTTGCGACAGACATGTCCTTCACAAAGTCTCCTAGAACCCTGAAAAGAAGATCTTTACCTGTATGTCTTTCAGCAGACCGGTTGTGGATAGTCTTCTGAACTTCATCGAAATCTCTAGCGGCGTGCAAAAGCGCACCCTCGTAGGCTTCAGCATGGTCAGACACGTACTGGGACTTCAATTGGAGGGAAGCCTTCTTCTTATACGTCATCTTCCAGATTTTGAGGTGTTCTGGAGACAGGCTTTTGATTTTATTCACCCAGTTGAAGTCAGAGGCCTTGGAAGCCGCCTGAACAACAACTTGTTGCGGAGAAGACGAGGACCCGGAAAGGGAAGGGAGACCAGGGGGCGACTGCCGGCGGTGCTGTTGCTGTGTCTGTGTAGGAGGAGCCGGCGGAGCCGCCTTCCTTACTTGCGTAGGCGTAGAAATAAGAACCAGATGCACCTGCAGAGCTCGTCATGGGGGCAGCATTAATAGGGATTTGGTTTCGATTCAGATTGTCCATTCTGCAGGCAGAGCAGTCTGGTGCTAGTAATAATGGCTCTAGACAGCTTTAAGGGAAGTATAAACACTTATAAAGTCACACAGCAAAAGGCATAGGAAAGTATGTATCAGTTCATGCTGACCTGTCTGCTTGCAATCGTCAGCATGAAAGTCAACCTATCAACCCAACACGAAATGTTGTCTAGAGATCTAACTATTCGCTTTCTCATATTGTGTATCTCCTACTAGTAATCGGCTATTCAATCAAGACGGGATAAGGCAACCAAAATTGTCAAGCCTTGACGACTCTCCTCATTGTATGAATAAATGAATTCTCATTAATTCATACATTTGAACAATGTATGCACATAATTGCCATGCGCGCACAACTTATGTGCACGAAGGTTCACTCAATCGGCATGGATGTACAAATGCGCACACAAGGCGTTAGGCCGTCAGGGATGAGACCAAGGCGTCCTAAGGAGCACCCGCTGCACCCGTACTAACAGAATTTAGACAGGAACTAGGCTAGGAATCTAAAGGAATTTAAACCCCTAAATCCCTAAACTTTAGATAGAAATCAATTTTTTGTGAACTGTGATCAGTTATAACTTGATTTTAATGGTGCCATTGATACTAAATCGGAAGGGTCTGACGGGGGGGGCCAACTCTCCGAGAGAGGTGTTTTGTCTGGCAGAGGGTTGTTCAAATGGAAGAAAAATTGATCATCTCTGGCACCGGCTTTCAGTATACTCCAATTAGGTAGAAGCAAGAAATAAACTAAATAAAGTGGTAGAGGGAAAGAAAGTGAAGCAAAGGATTCAGAGAGAAGGAATTGAGGGATCGGATGCAGCCGAGACAGAAGCGAGGATAATACTGCTTTTGGCTTTACAAGTCGATCCGTGTGAAGCATGCAGAGCCGTTTGCGATCTTTGTTACTCACTGTGCACGCCTGTTTCTGTGTGAACGCGACCTTTTCTTCTTTTGTTCGAGTCTTCTATTGCCACGTCCAATGCGTATGCTGCTCGTGAGCTCACCAAGCGAGCACTTCAGGGGATCTCGCGCTTAGCCTTATCTCTAGAGTTGAGTGATTGACGATCTCTTGCATGAACATGGGCTGCTGGGAGCACGGCTCCACTCTAGCAAAGCCAACTTCATTCATTCATTGATTTAGAACTGTATTAGAGCTATAAACACCTATAATATCAAGTTCTAACTCATCATAGTTCATGAGAAATCGACCTCCAAAAATTGCTAAATTCCTCTAAATTCTTATCTTTAGATTCCTTTAGATTCCTAGCTAAATTCCTCTAAATTCCTCTAAATTCTTGTCTAAATTTCTAACTCTTTGCAGAGCAATCTTTATAGATTTCATGAGAGGTTAGCAAAGACTGCAGAGTAGCCCATAACACAAGTTTATCATGTACAGTTTGGCACTGAGTTTGCATTTCACCCTATATATACAACAAATTATGGAAATCGTTAATTTGGAAATCTGTTAGAAATTGATGGGAAATCTTAGTAAAATCCGGCTAAGGAAAATCCATGGGAAATTGCCAGTCATATAAAATCTTACGTGGGAAATCTGCTTCAGATTCCCATTTTTATGAGAAATCAACCAGATTTCCATAAATTCCCTAAATTATGGAAATCTGATAGCTTATTGATATAGGCTATTAGTTGGCTGTTATAGTCCTTTTCCGTTCTTTCAAGTCTGTTTCCGCTTTCCAGTACTCAATAATCTAGTAAATATTTGCTCTCCGTCTCTTTTTGAATCTTGTTTCGCCCTTTTTATAATGACTCGACAGTGGTTTCACATCAGTGCCGTGCGCAGGTCCACCATTCGTTCTTCTCCCCAGCCATTTGAAAGTTCGTAGAGTCATCTACAGTGCGTACGCCCCCCTCTCTCTCTCCACCCCTCTGGAAGTACAAATTGGTGTGCTTCGAACTTCATTCAATTCCACCACTTGAAACTTCAGAGAGACAAAGCTAAGTCGCTCACTTGCCGGTATGCGATGCGCTTTGAATGCCCTCAAGCCGCCTGCACATCCAATTCATTCAAGGACGATTGTGTCAGATGGGAGTCCACCACAAAACCATTCACTCATGCACGAAAAAAAAGCATCAAGCTTTCAGCTTTTACACCAGCCGCACAGCATCCGCGTGCACGATGTATTCGAGTACAATCTTTGTACCGTCAACTCAGCGACTTATTACCCTCAGACACTTACTCACCCACTCGCTTTCTCACCCGATCCTGACCTTGAAATGTACTGTTCAGTCTCGTAAATCGACTTTGTGCAGGACCAGATGCAGTCCTGTTGCTTCTTCGAGAGGCTCTCTCCCGGGGAATCTACACACCTGCAAAGAACAAATCACGCATGCAGATGGATGAGCTCCGTTTTCCTCTTCTTTTCTTCAATGTCAAGCAGACGTCGGGTACATGGACAGACGAACGTCCTGGACTGACGCACCCACTTTTCCTTCCCATCCTCTCCCCATGCGTTAACTTAGAGGAGGATGTGATTGTGCAGCAACGAGAACAAATGTACGTCCATGTGCTTCAGTTGCTCGTCTTGCACAAGGCCAGCCATCTGTAGGGGCACGAAGAAATGTATGGACGGCCAATCAAGCCCCTCTCCCTACGCATACACCATTCAGGCTCCCACTTTGTCCATGCACTTCTTCCTGAGTGAGTGATGCGTGCTTCTTGAATGCAGGATAGCAGGGAGACAAAGAAGTAGCCGACCTGGTAAAACACTTTCCCAGGATCTTTACAACCACCTGCTGCCCCTGCATCAGCTGCTGGACCTGCATCAGCAACTGCAGGCACGACACAGACACACGAGCAGGACCGAAAGGTAGGAGTTAAGCGCCCCTTGGGTATCAACCTCCCGACAGGACTTCACGTGATCACTTGTTCGTCACACGCTACTGTCCTGCTTCTTCCACTCAAGACAAGCGAGAAAAAGACAAGCGAGAAAAAAAAAAGGAAGAAGAAACAACAAAAAAGAAAGAAAGAAAGAAAATCTGCACGTGGGAGCCGGCACCGTCATGGTCTTTAGACAGGGGGTGGGGAGGCGCCCCTGCGGAGGGGGAGTCTTCTGATGCTCTGTATTCGTATCCTGCGGGAGGACTCTTTCGGGCGCTACGAAACTCTCAAAGTCCCATACCGAAAGAGCGACGGTGCTGGTGGGGCCGAAAACCTTCTCCAGAACCTCTCCTCTTCCTCTCAGCATTCCTGTTCTGAAGGCGGGTTTTGATGCTCTTGGTCATGCGCAGAAGCTGGGTGGGGGATGCCGCTAAGAAGCAGAAGCAGAAGCAGAGGCGGAACTGGATGCTGCGACTGGAGCGGAGACGGGAGCTGGCACGGGGACGGAGGCGGCGGCTGCATCTGGCTGGCTCGTTCTCTTCTCTTCGGTGCAAGCTTCTCGATTCTCCCGGAGACGACCTTCTCCAGGGGGGGTGCGGTGGTGGTGGAGCTTCGGGGGGAGGGTCTTCGGGGGGAGCCGGTGGATCAGGCCAGACAGGTAAGCTAGCAGACAGACGGACAAGCAGACCGACAGACACGTCAAAAAACGCACAGACAGACCGACAGTCCCTTTTGTCTTCTGCTTTTTTTCTTCTCTCTTCTTTTGGCGCGCTCTCAGTGGAGCTCCAGGCCTGAAACGTACTATGCCGCGTTTCCTTGTCCAGTGCAGGCTTGCGCTTGTGCACGAGCACATTCTTTACATCCGGACGACTCTTCATTTCCTTTCGCTTTGGGGAAAGATAGAGTGTGTCACGACGTCTTACGGCTTCTTTTCTCCTTCTGGGGTTCCCTTTACCATGAGCAGAAAACTATCTTCCCAGGCCGATTCTCTTCGTTTTGCATCCCAACCGGAGGGAAAGAACACGCGTGCGTGTAGGCAGAGAGACAGACAGACTTTAAGTTTCTTCATCTCCCTTCTTTTCTTGACAAAGACAAAAGAACATCACGACAACTCAGACAAGCGAGCAGGGGGCCCGAAAGGTGAGAGTTAAGCGCCCCTCGCCTCTCCACCTCCCGACAGACTTTCACGTGATCACTGGGTTCACACGTCAATCCTCTGCTCAGACAGACAGACTGACAGATAGACAGACTGACTGACAGATAGACAGACAGACTTCTTTCCCCCCCTCTTCATGGACAAAACAGGCAAGAAAGAACACAGAGGAAAGAAAGAAAGAAAGAAAGGAAGAAAGAAAGAAAGAACAAAAGAGAGAGAGAAAGAAAGAAAGAAAGAAAGAAAGAAAGAAAGACAGAAATATAGAAAGAAAGATGGAAAGAAAGAAAGAAAGAAAGAAAGAAAGAAAGAAAGAAAGAAAGAAAGAAAGAAAGGAAAGAAAGAAAGAAAGAAAGAAAGATAGAAAGAAAGATAGAAAGAAAGATAGGAAGAAAGAAAGAAAGGCAAATAGACAGCACAGCCACTGAGACAATGGGGGTGGGGTCCCAAAAGGTGCAGAGTCAAGCCACTGACTGACACTCTGCTTCCTGCTGCTTCAACTCAAGACAAGGGAGACAAAAAAAGACAGGATACAGCATTTCGAACAGACACATGCAAACACAAAAGGAATAGGCACCGTCCTTTCGTCCTTATGCAAGCTGTGGGGGGGTGGGGGAAGGCCCCTGCGGAAGCAGATACTTCTTCTGCACAGACTGACAGACTGTATGTTTCTTCTTCTCTCCCAGATAGACAGACAGACAGACAGACAGACTACATGACTTGATTTTTTCTTGTTCTTTTTGTCTTCTCTTTTAATCACACAACAAGCAAAAAAAAAAAAAAACGGACACTCAAAGAAAACACACACAATGAGACACGCAGAAGGTGGCCCGAAGGAGACAGACTGGAGCCCCCTGCGTCTGCTCTCCTGATTTGTTTTCACGTGATCACTTGCAGTCACACGCTATTCACCACTTCCGCAAGACCAGCCAGCTACCCAGCCACCCAGCCAGAGAGACAGACACAAGGATAGGTATTCTGACAGAGTCTAAACCCCCGGATCATTTATACGACTTCCCGGAACATGGCGAGGGAGAAAAGACAAAAAAGACAAGAAACGCGGAGGGTGCCACCTGCTCCTGTGCCTACGTTAATATTTGCATGTCCTTGGGCGAGCACGCACTCACAAGGTCGTGCAATAAGGTGGTATTGACTGGGTCGCTTACAGCGCGAAGCCCGGAGAGATGACCAAAAAACCGCTCTCTCGAGACGAACCGCCTCCTTAAATTTAGGGGCAAACGGGCAGAATTGCAGGGAGCCTGAGGGAGAAAGGGACACATGTACAAAAGAAGCCTGGCGTTGCCGAACAGGTAATGTAGGAAAGCGGGGTTGAAGAGGAAAGTAGAGGAGACGGGAGGAGTTGATGGCACACCGAAAGAGGCACAGCAATGTAATCAGCACCGAATACCACCATACATCATCCTGGCTGCTCGAGAAGCTGCCCCGTCGTCACATGAAGCTTACCTGCGTCGACTGTTCGGCGCTTGCAGCAGATGAGCCCCCCCCGCTGTCCGTAAAAGGGTCCATAGTACCAAGTCACAAGGAGACGGCAAGAAAGGGAAACGGACACTCAGGGGATTCAAACTTCTACCAGATCGCTTTCTTCCACAGAACCAAGGACCATGTACAAAAACTTCTCTGTACTTGACCAAAGAACGTGCATGCTCGAGGTCGATCTCCTATTGTCTCTCCGGACCTGTATCGGGCCGGTTTTGTATGCGATCCCACATATGAGGCTGGCAAAGAGGTTCAACACTGTTCAACGTGCCAGGTTCAACCACGCCTTCAGTGAGAGGGGCTCAAAAAAGCGCCTTAATTCAATGACTCCGCGAACAAATGAATCATATATTATAATATGCATCCCCGAACCGTCAGAATATGTATATGTGCCATCATTCTGAGTTATGCAGACTGAGTCTTTCCGGGGCCACTCAAATTCAGTCAACAGTGATCAACAGGTTTGACATGCAGGGAGTCAGTAGCCCGTGACTTTACGACTCCAGCAGACGCCGTATTTGCACAAATGTATCGATCCATTTTTGTTTCCTCCTTTTGATCTTTCTTGTTGGTGACATGAGGAGTCGCATGTCTTTTGGGGGGTTTCAATATGTGAAGAATAACAGGAGAAATGACTTTTCAAAGTCACGCGCAGACTGCAATTATTTCGTGAAGATCTGAAGTCTGTTTCCTTTTTCTTTCTCCTTTTATGAAATGAAAATCCGGGATTCGGTTTCGCTCTCGCTTTGCTGTTGCCGACACAGAAATTCCTGACAACGCCCACGAGAGAATGACACAGCAGCAAGACCAGAAAACCCGTGAGTTATCTTCGGAGAGTAATTTTCAAATCATTCTTTGATCAATGCCTGTCTCTCGCGCATTGCCTATGTGCATTCATGCAGGAATAGCATCGCCGCTCTACCCCCTATATGCCCTCTTTTTATCGAGATTTCCGAAGGGAACCCAGAAACTGAGTCCCTTTTTGTATCTACACTTGTAACGAGTGTCTCCATCCACCTGTGTCGTATTTTCAGTCGGGGAGCTCTTCAACTCACCCCTCCACACTGAGCCCGTTTTCGCCTTCAAGACCAAGAGCGACTTCATTTCTCAGGAGGCGACCTGGGTGGCCATCGATTTCTATGAGGAGAGGCGTTGGAAGGTTCACGTTGCTCGCAGGCTGGCAGAGAGGTCACGGGAGTCCCTCCTTCGTGAGCGGGCGGGCGGGCAGGGGATCAGCCGGTTTGAGGAGAAGGAGAGGGAGAGCCAGCCGCCGTCGGACGACATCCCTGCAGTATGTTATAAGTGTGCCGGGGTTTCTGGCTTGACTCCAGAGGAAGAGGGGGCCCGTAAGGCGAATGCTCGGAGAGCGTCTGCGCACGTGAAGTCCTTCTGGCTGGCAGTTCTGACAAAGGCGGTGCCATCGCAGGTTCCTGAAGAATTTCGTGCATGTGCAAGTAGACTGGTGCTCCGAGAGACAGCGGTGAGGCGAGAGGGTTTCGGGGGACAAAGTGGGAGCGTCCAAAACAAAAGAGGGAAAGAGAAGAGAGCGAACGTGAAGCTTCTACCAGCAAGGACGAAAGCGCCATTCGTTCATGGAAAAGATGGAATGATAGCAGCTGAAGCAAGGCAAGGGTATCGTACGTCTTTCGTCATTTCTTGTTCAGATGCAAAAGAGGGACGGAGTTTGGAGACACCAGAGGGCATGCAGCGACTGTAGAAAGAAAATGTGACGGAGAAAAGAAATAAACTAAAGGGGAAGAGAGCGTGGAAGTGACTCTGCCTCAGTGTGATAGTGAGACTTGAAGGGAATCAGGAAGATAGAAGAGCAAGAAAAGAGGAATCCAGGCAATTAGACAGCAAGAAAGATGCAACTGAAATGTGTCGTGAAGGCCCCCGGAAACGAAACAAGAAAACAGGAGCGTCACTATGTAGGTGAACGATAAAACTTCCTTGCTCTTCTTTTTTCCCTCCTTCTGTTTCTCCCCCTTTCTTCCTTTCTTCCTCCCGATCTCACCCCCTCCTCGCTTGCTTCCTTCCTCCCTTCCTCAGCCCTTCCCTTCCCAGCTCCCTGTCGCCTGCTCCCTTGGAATTTTATTGTCTTGTCGGAACTCGTGTTGCCGGAAAGGAAAAAAGCAAAAAAAACAACAAGTCTAGTCAAGCGTGCAGTCATGCCGTTTGAATTGGTACTTGTCTGTCCGTCTCGGAGATTTTGATAGTGCGTTGCTTCTTCATACATATGCTGTCTGTCTGTGTCCGAACGTTTCTATATTTTTATTTTTGTTTCAAAAAGATACATAAGGGGAAAAAAGAGTCATGTTGTCTGTCTCTCTGTCTGTCTTTTTCCTTTTTTCTTTTTTTTCTTTCGTTTTTTCTCTTTGTTCCCTTCTTTTGTGCAGAAAAGAAGGGAGAAGAAGAAACATATAGTCTGTCTGTCTTGAAGGAAAAAGAAAGAAAAACAAAGTCACGTAAAAAGCGTCTGTCTGTCTGCATTCCTTGCAGAGAACAGATAGAGAAGGAGATCAACCCGATAGAGAGACAAACGGTAGAGGGGGCGGTCGAGGGCATGGAGGAGAGACCCGACAGGACGGAAGCAGCAGCAGCAGCAGCAGCAGCAGCAATGCAAACGGGCACGCAGATACGGAGGGTGAGAGGGACCCGCGAGACAGGCGGAACGAACAGCAGCACGTGGTTTCCTCCTCTTCTTCCTCTTCAGGAATTCCTGCAGGTCCCTCGTCCTCATCTTCTTCTTTTGTGCATGGGGGTGGGCCTGCATCGCAGCAGCCTCCCGATTCCGAGATGGAGGCAGGCGGGGCAGATGCTATTCCTCCGCTCCGGCCTGGTCCTTCTCCTTTTGATTCGACACGCCCGTCTGTCGCGCTGACACCGGGACTCCTTCGTTGGTGCGCGTCCTCTGTGTTGCATTTACAGCGCGAGGGCGAGAAGAGAGCAAGAGGCGAATGGGAAAAAGGCGCAGAAGAGAGAAACACAAGAGCACGGGCAGAAACAGAAAGGCTGAGACGACTCGTGAAAGAGGAAGAACGTGCAAATGGTGGACATGTTGGAAGCAGTGGGAGTGTTGTTGTGCCGCCTGGATCTTTCTCGTCTTTGCAACACGAAGGTCAGATGTTCAATTGCTGCATACACGAGGGCAGACAGAGAGAGACCAACAGACCGACGATGAGCAAGTCACTCGTCTCTTCTTTGTTTCTGTAATTCTACCCTCTTTTCTCCTTGCCTCCCTTCTTTTCTGCCCTTCTGCCATTTTTGATCCGTTTCTGTGCTTTCTTCCTGTGGTGCCGACTTCCCAGTCAGGACAAATGATGATTTCGAGGTACGCTCATATAACATAAACCGCCGCCAGTCTGAACCCCCGGCGACTGTCAAGTCGCCGCTTTCTTCCTTTTTTTGCGCTCACATTGCACGTGCGTGACCCCCCCTCAAACTCAGGAAGGGTGTGAGCCTGAAGCTGTTGATTGAGAATTGTGATGGTTTCTTCCTCAATATCTGCAGGAGGAGGCACGTTTGCAGGTGCACCAGGCGGACCTCTTCACCAAGCAGCGAACTTTGCAGACACAGGTACGGGGGGCAGAGCCTCTGACGTGCGGGAAGAAGAGGGGGTACAATCCGGAGCAGCTTCTGCGCGCGTCACTTGGTTCGGCCCGTCGCCACTCGTCGATCCCTTAGTTCTTCGAATAGGCTTGCAGCGCATTGCAGCGAGCGAGGGCTTTGGCAGTCCGATCAGTGAAAGCGACTCTCTATGGGGCACTGACGGATATCCCCCAGCTATGGGAGAAGACGGAGGACCGTCTGTACCTCCTCATGGCTACGGCATCCCATTGGGAGGGGCCGCTTCCCCCTTTTTTGCCGCACATCGTGACGCAGTGGCTCCGCCCATGAATGTCACAGGGGGGCATCCGGGACCCTCCCACGCACGTTTTTCTGGTTCCCCTATGGCCGGACCGGGTCCTGTACCTTACGGCTTCCCTCCGCCTCAAAGCAGCCCGACAGCAGCAGGAGCATCAGCAGCAGCACCGGCAACGTCGGGGGGGCACGCGGCAGCGCCACCTTCCATTCAGCGGTCGCCTCCAAACCCCCCGCAAGCAATGCAGACAGCGATGGGGGGACCAGGACCCCCACAGCCCCCTTCTCAGCCCGTGCAATCCCCAGCTGCACCGCAAGTGAATGGGGTGGGACAGCCCTCCGCAGATTTCCCGTCCGATCGGCCACAGGTAAAAGCCGAAGAGACCGGTGGACCTAACGCGTCATCAAGCCAAGCACCTCTTACCCTTCCAGCAGCAGAACGCACAGACGGGGCGCATGGAGGTGGAGTGAGGGGCAAGAAACGGGGCATTGGCGCAGTTGAAGAGAAACAAGAAGAAGGCAGCACAGGCAACCCCATGCCTAATGGAGTTTTTCCATCAGAGAGCGGTGCGCATCTTCCGATAGACCGAAGGAACACAAATGGGATCGTCAAGGGCCCCGCCGCACCGATTATTCGAGAAGTCAACAACCAACCAAAGCCGTTGCAGCCAGAGATGCACATTACATTCCATCCAGAGGCGGCGACTTCCTCCGCTCATGGAGATGCCCCCCCTCAACGCCCCGCATGGCTCGCGCTCTCTCCCGGTTCTCCCACGGCACCTCCAGCCTTCTCTTCATCCTCCCCCACCGCAGCCGCGGTTCCTCACCCTCCTCACTTGCAGATTCCTCTGCAATCTGCCCAACAGTCCATGCAGAGAAGTCCTCCCTCAGGGCCTCTTCCTTTTACCGGACAGCCGTCCCGATTGCCTGGAGGATCGCCGATCGGCATGATGGCACCACCGCAACTCCCACACGGGGCACACATGCCCCCCCCTGGAGGTGCTCTTGTCGCGCCGCTTCCCGGGAGAATCCCGTCGAATGCGGAAAGAGATGGGGGGGGGCGTTTGCCCAGCAGGAGATCCTCAGGGGTCTTTGAGGTGTGGAGAGGGGGGTCCCCCTCTGCAATGGGGGGCGTGTCAGTGGCTGCGGCGGGAGGTTTCTCAGCACCCGCTCCCCCGCTTCCGCCCCATACCCTCGTGCTCGGGCCCAGAGGTCTACATCATGTTCCCCTCCACGCGCAGGGAGTGGCCGGGAGACCACCGAAGAGAAGAGGGGCAACTGGAATGGGAAGCCTCTCGGTCGACGAGGCTGTTTTTGATGAGTCAGTCGAACGAGAAAGAAGGCTGGGTGGGTGGGTGAGTGACTTTTGTTCAGGGTGCAACAAGTTTCTCTGACGGTTGGGGAAAGAAGGCGAGAAATGATCCAGGTCGATGGATGATGCAGAAGAGGAGAGCTTCAAGAAACCCTTGCCCAGCCACACACACATAAGCGTACCCAACCCATCCGCACGGAGAGGAAGAGGGAGGGAGTTACAAAAAAAAAGAACCAGAGAAAATTTAATTTGGAGTCTCTCCTCTTCACCTTGTTCGGTTTGTTGCTGTCGCTGCGCGTGACAGGAATACATCCTGCACTCCCTTTGTCCCCCTCCCTTTCTTTGTGTACATGTGAGTAAGCAGGAGTCTATTCGGAATTGGTGCGAGAGAGACCGACAAGGTGGGAGGAGCGATCTTTCCTGGTTGCAACATGTTCAACACCTCCAAGGAGGGACCCAGCGGTTCGTTTTTCTTCATTCGAACGTTTCCTTTTTTCCTTTCCTTTCAATACAGTCCCCGCTTTCTTGCTTGATAGTCTGCCTTTCAGTGTACTTTTTTGTAGAAGATTTCTTGGTTTTCCCCCCGTGTGCTTCGCGTTTTTGTTCTTTTCTTTTCCTTCGCTTCCTTTATTTTTTGCCGGGTCAGTCTGCATTTGGATTGTCTGATTTCTCCACTCATTCTTTTCTCACCTAAAAAACAAAGAAAAAAGCTTGACGCTGTCTGTCTCTCTGTGTGACCGTCTTGTCTGTCTCTTTTTTGTCTGTTGTGTACATTAAGAAAAGGATGGAGAAGAAGAAACATATAGTCTATCTGCCTGCCTGCCTGCCTGCCTGCCTGCCTGTCTGTCTCTCTGTCTGTCTGTCTGTCTGTCTGTCTGTCTGTGCAAGGAACCATATAGTCTGTCTGTTTGTGCATTCTTTCCTTCGTGCCTTCGCTCTCTCGTTCGTTTTTCCCCTCGTCTGTTGTGTGTATTGAAAAAGGAAGAGATGGCAACAAATTGCTGTCTCTGTTTGGAAAACAAAAAACCATACAGTCTGTCCCGACGTTCGTCCCGCGTTGTTCGTTTGCCCGCACTTGTGGGTATGCACGTGTGTTTATGTGTTTGTTTGCGTTTGTGTGCACATTTTGTTCAATTGGTGCGAACCGGCTTTCCGGACGAATCACATCTGTCTGTCTAGCATCGTACCTGCATGCCTGCAGTTGCCCCGACGATTCACATCGACACACTGAACCGGATGGACGAATACTGGAGGGCTCGCACTGATGCCTCTGTCAGAGAGACACACAAATGGGTCCGTCCTTCTCTTTGTCCGCCCGGCAGTCTCTCTCTCTTTCTCGCTTTCCCCCATGAAATGGAAACGGGTCTCTGTTTGCTTGAAATAAATGTAGCGGGACGCACCGCCAGTTGGTTTGCAGGTGCAGACAAGTTGGTCAGCTGGTTTCTTCATCTGCAAAGAGTCTGTCCAGGTTTTGGGCTCTGTATGTCGGGCATTCGGGTTCTTGTCGGGCATTCGGGTTCTTGTCGGCTGGCTGCATATCTTTCATTCATAAAATTTGTCTCGGTCATGAATCTCTCGCCTGTCGGTTTCAGTGTTCCGTATGCCCACACTATTGTTTGTGCAAGCGTCCTCCATACGAGCCCTCTGTCTCTGTCCCTCGCTCCCCTTTCTCCGTGGAAGTGTCCTCCCATATTGTTTTCTCTGTCTGTGTGCGTGCAGTCCGCGACCTCGGGGGGTCCGGGAAGGGCGTCAAATCTGGAACTGATCGCCCCGATTCGAACTGTGCAGCACAAGTTTGAGATCTTCCGATTCACCGAAATGGGTCTGTCTGCCTGCCCGCCTATCTCTTAGCCTGTGTGGTTACGCGTCTGTGTATCTGCCTGGCTGCCTTTTTTTTTTCTTTTCAGTTGAAAACAGAGGAAAAGGAAGCCGCTGTGTGTCTGTCTGTCGCTCGGTGAGTCGGACTGTCTAGCTGTCTGTCTGTCTGTCTGTCTGTCCCATCCCTCCGTGTGTCTTATTGTGGGTACTTCTTTTTATTGTCCGAATGATTTTTGTCTTGTCTTACTGTTTGTTTGAAAGGAAGAAAAGAGATGAAAGAAAAAAAAAGTCATGCAGGCCGTCGGTCTGGTCCGTCTTTCTGAGACAAAAAAGCGTGACAGACAGGAAATGAAATTATACATTCTGTCTAATTGATTGGTCTGCCTGTCTGTCTGGCAAGAAAGAGAAGAAAAAAGGGAAAGAGAGGACGACAGAGTATGTCCGGCTGTCCGTCTGTCTGTCTGTCTGGCCTCCTGAGTCACAACAAGGAAAAAACAACAGAGAAAAAGAAAAACAGGAAGGGAGGGAGGAAAGAAAGAGAAGAAAACGGGGG
>JAHBMJ010002151.1:13603-20446 GCA_018398765.1 Chromera velia | reverse complement strand
GGGAAGGTCATGTGGTCTGTTTGCCGGTCTGCCTGCCTACCTGCCTCTCTGCCACGGAGCGGGAAATACGAAAAAAAAGCGCGGGGTGAGCTGGTGATAGATGTAGGACGGAAGAGAGTGAGGGATAATGAACCAAAGCTCCTGTTCTCAACCTCTCTCTCTCTATCTTCCCCCCTCTCCCCTTCCCTCTCTCCCTCTCTCCCTCTCCCTCTCTCTGGCTCTCTCTCTCTCTCTCTCTCTCTCTCTGTGTGTGTGTGTGTGTGTGTGTGTGTGTGCGTGCGTGCGTGCGTGCGTGCGGCTTGCAGATCGTCAGACGGGCATCGATGAAGATGCTTTGTGTCTGGATGGAAAAGATGACTTGTTGACCATCCAACTTCTTTCACAGGAGAATGTGTTCCTGGAAGCCGCGAAGCAACCGCTGAAGCTGGCAGAAAAGGAAGAGGAGGCGTCAGTCGATTGCGGAAGAACGAACACCAGTCGATCCCTTTTACTGGAGGAAATGCGGGTTTTTCTTAGCACTTGCACCCTGTCCCCCGCCTTCCTCACTTCCCTCGCTTGCTCTTTGCTTCGTTTTGTATTACTCTCACTTGCACTCATGGTTGTGCTGGTACATCCTGTGTGGCGGTAATTTACCTTTCTCCCTCCCTCCCTCTCTCTCTCTCCCTCTCTTCCCCCTTCCCTCCAAATTGCGGTCCGAGTGTTCAAGTTCTCCGATGACTCGTTTTCTGTCGATAGCGGGCATAAACAGTCGATACCAAAATCAATCTGGTATGCGAAGATAGATGAGAAATGAAATGAAGGAGGGATGCATTGAAGAAATCAGTGCCCATTCACATTTGGCTGCAGACGGTGGGCACGTAAGAATGGCTACTCGAAATTCCCAACTCCCAGAATTCTCCGAGGAGCGCTCCCCCCTTTCTTTAATGCGTACCAAGTCGCTCGAAATACCCTCGGAGGGTCGGGGGGTGGGGCTTCAAGTGCCTCTGTCGCAGCAGCCTCGGGGTCTGGCAGGGCATCCACCGGACCTCTACCCCCTCCTGCACCGGGGTCTTCTTTGGTGTCAGCTCGGAGGGACTCCTCAAGTTCTCCTGCACGGGACCTTTTCCAGTGGTCTCATATCGAGGATTTGTACCTTCTCCGAATTGTCTGTCGGTTCTAGGTGTTTCATTCCTTGCATATTGATCGAGGAAGGCGATGCTAATGGCACTCCGCGTGAGGACATGCGCCTTAATTGCCTGTCTCGCCCGTCCTTCTCCTTGCATGGACCCAGTCTTTCTGGTTTACAGAGGATTATGGGTCCTCTTTTACTCTGCTTTGTCACTGGGCCGCTGTCTTCTGCAACTTCTATTCCGGCTGTCACTGTATCCAAAGCTGTGTGTTCGGATTCGCTTCTTGACAGGGGGGTAAAAGGGGAACGTTTTCGATCTGATTCTAGCCTCTAGCATCACCTATCGTCAATTTGAGGCAAAGAACAAACGCCATGCGTGCTTTTCGGGCCTGTGCGCGTCACTTTCTCGAATCGGATAAGTTTGACGGGAAATCAAATTTGATTCCTGTATCGATTTCATTCGACCTTGCAGGCACAGGTCTTCAAAAACACTGGAGATGACCGGGAGCGCTGGCTGTTGAACAGAGAGAGAGCTGGCGCCCAAATCCCTCAAGTAGAGATTCCCGTCGTGGCGGGTGGGCGGGGAGGAGGTCTGGAGCTTCTCGACAACATAGACGTGACGGAGCTTGTACCGTCTGTGTGCTGGACGGCTGTGGCGGCAGGTCTCGCAACCTCAATGGGTGCGCGGGGGGTTGCAGGCAAACAGTCGGCTTACATGTCAAGAAAAGATATGCATACACTCGACAGCGGCGTATGTCTGGTCCGGTTGTTGGACACTTGTTTGCCCTCTTGTCGTCAATTCGTTGGCCTGCTTTTTGCACGCTGCTTTTGCTGGTGATCCCGCTAGATTTCTTTTTTTCAGGCATGTCTTCGCTTCGTTGGTCACGGGGACGATAAAAAGACTGAACGTTGGTGTCTCTTTTGTCTTTGATTGCTATTGATTGCCATTCTTTCTTTGACATGGAGCTACGGCTGATCCGACGTTTTGTCCAAAGAGGATTCGTCTCTCCCAAATCGGTGGTTCGAACGGCTGACACTGTGCTTGCTTCCTTCTGGCCAGCTCCGCGCTACCAACACCTTTCCGCTTTCTCTTGTTTTCATGCGGAATCTTTATTGTCCCGCTGTCTTGCCTTCAGGAGGAGAGTCTCGCGCACGCACACCGAAAGATTGTCACGATAGGTACTGGGCTCTTGCGAGAGGAGTGAGAAAAAATCGAGAGGGTAGATGCGAGCTCCGGAGGGCCAAGCTGTACGGGCTCTTTTCTGAGTGGCAAACGAGCGAGGTAAGTTCGCCGCTCAGATGTTTTGAAGACGGGCTGAAGAAGGTTTTTGCCGAGCATCTGACGCAGGCAAGCGCGACAACTGTACCCAAAAGCAAAAAATTCAAACACGCCCGACGTGGTTTTCCTGGGATCCCTGTCTACCTTTCGGTCACTCCTTCTGTCCATCTGTCCGTCTGTCTGGCTTCTTGCTCTGATGCGTTCCTTCCTTCCGCGTTTCAAAGCAGGGAAAGTCTCGGGGAGGATGGCGCAATTAAATTTTCAGAAAATGCAGCACAAGGAAAGAAGAAGAATGGGGGAAAACGTGGTCTTTATCTCTCTTCTTGCTTCC
Organism: Chromera velia; assembly: GCA_018398765.1. Lineage (NCBI taxonomy): Eukaryota > Chromeraceae > Chromera > Chromera velia. The sequence continues at coordinate 17,728 of JAHBMJ010002151.1, read as the reverse complement.
ATGCAGGACTTCCAAAAAGAGATTCCATCTGCTTTGCATTCACGTCGCGTCATGGAAGTGATAGAAGAGGAAGACAGAGGTGAACAGAAGAATCGTTTCTTGAGAGCTTCATCCAGAGTGCCGGGTTCCATTCTTTTCTCTTCCGCCTCTTCCACAGTCCCTCATTCCTCGTCGTCTGCTTCTGCTACCACGGTTTGCCCATTGGCGCTTCGTCTCCTGTCTCTACCGGGGGGGGGGTTGAAAGGAAGAGTAGAGGGTGTTGAAGTGCCGAAGGAGAAGTGGGTGGCTGGAGGAAAGAGACGGCTGCTTGAGGACGAAGGAGGAGGGATGGAGACGAGACTTATCGTTCCCCGCGCGGCAAAAATTCAACGGACTACAACAGCAGCCTCCACAGATGAAGTTTCAAGGGGGGACAGGGAGGCCAATCAGAGAGGCATTATTTCCATCCGTCTGGGTGGGGGTACAGATAAGAGAGACCTCGCTGGGGATCTGGATGAACCGATAGAGGGTGGAGGAGAGAGGGAAGCTGCGGAGTGTGAAAGAAAAGTAGATTACGCATCTCGGTCTTGGGCCGGGGTCGGGGACTGCACAATCACATTAGGTGAAGAAGGAGCTGACAAACCTTCTTCGTCCTCTTGGTTCTGGGACGCTTCGGTGTTGTCTGCTTCATCTCATCAGCACGCAACTTCTTCCAGGTCGTCCTCTTTAGCTGCTGGGATGGCGTGGAAGAACTTTGCATTTCCTAGTTTCCCTTCGAGCTCCTCTTCCTCTGCCACTGTGCAGTGGGGGGATGATTTGCATCAACGACACTCAGCGAAAGTGCAAAAAGGGGCAGGGGATGGCGGGGTGGGCCGTTTGAGCGCTGTAGACAAATCGAAAGTCACAGCACTGTTATCCAAAGAGAGTAAAGTAGAAACGCTGGGGAGTAGGAAGAGAGGTCGTTATGAAACAAAGATGAAAGCAGAAGCGACAGGTGGGGTTGACAAGGCGGTCGAAGGATTTTTAGTAGATGGCAGGGGACAGCAAAATCAGCGGGGACGCGAACCTTTACCAGGCTGGACTGATGTTGACGGGGAAGCGATGGGGGAAGAAGGCGGCGAGGAAGGGGGGAGAGGCCGGGGGGGGCAAACACAAGCTTGTGGAGATGAAGATGCACTGAGAACCGCGGGAGACTTCACTCGAAAGGATGGAAGAGGATATGTAACGGGACAACAGGGAGAGACGACAGGCTTTCAAAGTAAGCAGGCAGACAGAAGTATACGGGGAAAACGGAGGAGAGAGAAAATTGCCCTTCAGTACACACTGAGGAACAGAGAGACCCGTCAGCTGAGACGGCCATATTTCGAGATGAGACCACGGGCAGGAATAGAGACTCACTGAAAGAGATGGCTTGCCGCGAACACGCTTTGGTTTTCCTTTTGTTTTTTTTTTTTCTCTTTTTTTTTGCACACATCCGGTTTTCTCTGTTGGTCGGTTTCTCTTTGTGGGATCGATCCAGGTGTGTCAAGTTTTCATTCACCGTTTTCCCCCAAGCGGTGTCCGATGTCTCAATTTCCGCACAAGCAATTTGTTGTAGACGCAGAGACGCTTGATCTGTCCGACTCTCTTCGAGAACAAAAAGGACTTTGACCCATGCTTGCAGCGGTGATGTCGCGCCTGAGTGGGAGTGCACCGTCAATCTCGGACTCGCGCGGACTTTTCTCTTTTGCTGCACAAAAAAAGAAGTGGGTACCGAGGCTGCCTGTGGAAGAGGTGAGTCGTCTTTTCAGTGAAGGAGTAGCACCCATGCACCCATGTTTGTGAAGTAATGATTCACGATCTGCGCATATACGGCATTATACAACTCGTTCAGTCCTTTTGTCCTATCAATTCGTTACCTTCTGAAAGAGGTCACTCGTCGTGCTCACTATTCGTTTTGAGTCTGCTTGTCCGCTGAGCGGTGATACCCTTCCAGTGGCTTTGCTTCGGCGCGCGGGCTTCGACCGCTACATGTCACTGTTCTCTTCCTCTCTGTTGGAGAAGTGCGACTCCCCTTCTTCTCTTCTTTCTCTCCAATTGGGAGCTAGTGGCCACTCTCCGTTCGCACGGCATCCCTTGAGTCCCGTACTGATGTTTGCGTTAACTTGTGTGCAGGTCGAGGCTCTTGGTGTTGCCTCTCGTGTGCTCTCGGCAGAGATTTCTCGAGTGACGCAGCCTTCTTCGGCTGTATCTTCTTCTTTCTCGTCATCCGGATCTGCTCCGACTGTGTGTAGGTGGACATCTCCATCCAGAAACATGTGCAAGGGTGAGGTCGCCGATTTCTCCTGGTTTGAGCAACTAGCCTGCAAGCACCGTGACAGCAAGTGTTGCCCCCCTCTCTCTCTGATCTCCCGAAGCGATTTTGGCTCCTTGGTCTTGCATCTGAGGAGTGGACTAGCAAGGGTGTCGACACAAAGATGAATCGGGGTACACTATAGTGTTCGGTTGCAGCCCGCCCGTCCGTTGCTGCCTGTCCATTTCTCTCTGTGCGAGAAAGACTGCAGGTAGTGAACAACAACTAGCCGATTTGACAAGAGACATGGACGCGATTGTCCTTCTGGGCTTTCTGAATTTATCTGAATTTGTATGGGAACGGCAGTCGTTACAACAGAAAGAAGTCTATCTTCTGTGTGCAGACGTTTTCTCTGTATCAAAGGAGCTGCTTCAAAACAGCGAAGACGCCAATTACAACTCTGCAAGGGTCTATCTGAAGCTGAAGAATGCGAGTGAGTGAATTATTCAGTCAAGCTTAAGCAAAATCCTCTTTTCCTGCATGCCGCCCTGATTCCTGGGAAGATTTATCAAGCATGCGAATGAGACGGTGAATGATCCTCCTCGTGGATAGGACAGACTGACAAGACAAACGCACATGCACACCCACATTTGAAGCGGGCCCTTTCTTCTCTTCTCCATGCAGCACGTTTGTTGACTCCTCTTTCTGTGTCCATCCGTCAGCGTGCATTTGGGCTTTCAGAAAGAATGAATAAGCATCAGCGGGACAAACTCGACAGGGCCAAGAGTGCCCGTGTCTGTTGTTCGATGCATTTCTCGAGTCGACCCATGAATCCGTGCGTATCTATATCCACGCCTTCGCACGCCTTTTCCTGATGTGTGGGCACGTGTGTGCAGATGTGGCAAAGCAGCAAAGCAAGCCGAAGACAGCTGCAGTACTGCAACATGCGGATGCCGTTTTGGTATGCTTTTGTGTTCGGTCATCAAGTTTCTCGAGGTCCCCCCGCTGTTCTCTCTCTTTCTCTCTCTCTCTCTCTGTCTCTGTCTCTGTCTCTGTCTCTGTCTCTTCTTTTTCTGCGTGTGAGAGTGTATGTGTGTGTGTATAAATGTATCTGTCTTGTGTGTATAGGCGTGTGGCGTTTGGTGTGTGTAAACCTGACGAGTTGATGTCCCTAGATTTTGTTTTCCCCTCCTCCCCTCCGTCCCACTGTTTCTTGCATATATGTCAATTTGCTCGTGCTCTTCATTTTTCTGAAAAGCCTTTCCCCCTTTTTTCATTCCCCTTATCGGTCTCCCTGTTTTTCACCACACCTGTCGTTCTTACTTTGTGTTGGCATTTGGATCCCCTTCCCGGTTCAGCCTCTTCCCCACCGGCAGGGAGGCTCTTGACATCATTCCGCCTCTCGATCCTGCGATCTCTGCTTTGCTGTTGCCGCCTCTCTTTCCTTTCCGCTTCGTCACAAAACGAAAGGGCGGGTGAAAAGTGCAAATGGCTCCGCTCGTCCGTTCTTTTCCTCTTGTTTACTTTTGCAGAGTGCACGAGTCTCTGCCCTCTTCCCAGACGCGCCTGTATCAGCGGCAGCAGGCTTTCCGAGCCTAGTCTCAAGGCAAGGGGACCTGTCAGGCCCTCCCTCCCCCGCGCCGCCACCAGCGACTGGTGTGGGGAAATCGGCAGGAGGCAACCTCGCGCCTTTCACCCAACCAGATGCGCAACCCCAAGTCACACCCGACGACCAACAGACTAAGCCTGTTTCCGCCTCCCCCCCTCTTCCCACAGCGATGCCGCCCATCGCGATGTCACCTTCACCCACAGCGACAGCGCCGGGGCAGGTGACAGGGACACGGTCCATCCTTTTCAATCCAGAGAACTTGGGG
>JAHBMJ010002151.1:3603-8603 GCA_018398765.1 Chromera velia | reverse complement strand
AGTCTTCACCTCCTGCTGCCCCCATAAGCTTGTACCCTGCTGTATTGATCTCCAGCCCTGCTGGATGCTGCAGAGGGCAAGTCTGCAGGCCTGACCAAGAAGGGGAATACGCTGTGCTTTTCCCCTTCCCCAGATTCAGAGTCAACCCATATCCCCTCAACAGCTCACTGCAATCCTGCCATGCATCCATCAAGACTGAGGGGTGCGTGCCTGGGATTCGGGCCGGGAACACCACAGAAATGTCGTCCATGTATGCTCCAATGAAACACCCTCCCCCCCATGTCTCGCTTGCAGTCGTTTCTGCAACTGGTCTAGGACTGGCTTCAGTCTCAGACAAAACAATAGTGGACCTGCAACATCTCTTTGCTGTACCCCTTCTTCACATTGGATCTTTTGCAGCCGTCCCCCCTTATCACGAAAGAAGAGAGTTGTGGGTTCTCCATACTAAAGCACAACTCAGAAAAATGTTTATAAAGCTCGTCTATCGCTGCCTGTCTATCATATGTGTTGAATGCATTTTGCGCGTCTAGCTGAAGGAGAACAGAGGAGGGAGATGACTGCAGACAAGTCTGTACTACACGAAAAAGTTTGTCTGTTCCTGCACTTGTCTTGACTGCAAACTGCAGTGACCCCAAATGTTTTTTAAACTTCCCCCCATACTGAATCAAAATTGCCTTTGTTACCCACCTCCGAAGGACGTCGCCCACCACGATAGGTCGAATCTTAGTCCCCTTCGCGTCTTTGTTCAGCGCGAAGCTTCGTCCTCCCGCGAGGAGTTGCAGCAGCGCCGGAGGGGCGTTTCCTTCTGCTACCTGGTGGGCGATTGCGATAAGTGGGCTAGAGTGGCCCGACCCGTCTCCTGGGAGGAAGAAACGGACGTGCTCATACCTCCAGCCTGTGAGTTCCTGTGTGGACGCGCGAGGAGCGGATCGGGCGGCTTGCAGCAGCGAGTCTGCAGTGACTGCTAGCTGGCTAGTGGCTTTTTCCAGGGTACGTGTCGTGTAGAGGGTTGTGTAGGGAGGATTCAGCGCTTTCAGCTTCTGAAACGTCCCAAGGGTTACTTTCGCTACTCCAAAGGACTCTAATCTTAATGCTGCTTTTGAGAGTGCCCCATCAGCAATGAGGCTCTTCATGTGCCTTCACGACTCCTCTTGTCTTTCTCCTTTTATCTTTCTTAGGCCTCACTTCCCCCCCTTCCCCGTTTGGCGCTGGCGGAGCCTGGCAACGTTCCCCCTCAATTCCTTAATTAGTTCTGCGAAGTCCCCTTTCTAAAATGCCGTCACTCTCCGTCTGCGTGCCGCTAATACCGCTCCCCCCCCCTTTCGATCCGTTCTCAGAAAAATGGAGAGAAAGTATGCTATACATTTCCAAGCTCGTTCTGCGATGGCTAAGTCTTGGCTCTGGGTGCGGACTGCCAGCTCTTCTAGGATTGCGATCAGCGCAGGGCGGAGAGCCCTTACTGGGCGTTTGTCTGTCGGGATATCTAGATCATCTGGGGCTTGCTGTTCAATGTCGATTCCATCCCAGAATTTCTATCTTTCCTCCCATTGCTCTAAGGTTGGACCGTCTTTCATTTTCCCCCCTGAGCCTTCTTGCCGTCTGCCTGTCCCTTCCCCCCCCCCTTCTTCATCTACCTCCCCGTCTTTTATTTCTGCTGCGTCTGTATCTACCGCGTTCGCCTCTGCTTTGATGGCTTTTGCTTCCTCACAGTTCAGAATATCATACAGATCTCCTACGTCTGAACCTCCCCCCTTATTCCTACCCAGTCGGCTAGAGCTGAGAGAGTCGCTGTCTGAACTATCCCTCCCTTCACTGGCCGATTCCTCACTCTCTCTCTCTTCCAAATCAGCAGCTCCTTGCAGAGACGGCCCGCTTGCAGGCATACTTGATGCTACTGCTTGCCCCTGTATACAAGTTGCCTGTTCTGCGCGTTGTTCTGCTTCCGTTATAGCTCTAGCCAATGGGCCCAGTCCGTTCGGAAGCGGGCACGGCTTCACTACGGTCCCAAGGCTTACTACTGCTGTTGATGACGATAATATTGACGATGATGCTGCAGCCGCTGCGGCCCCTCGGTTGAGCTCTGCATCTTCCTCCCCTTTTTCTCTTGCTGCGGCTGTGTGGTTACAGGTTCCCCCTCTGCCCCTTCCTCTGCCTGTCCCTCCCCGTCTGGTTCTGCCTCCCCGGCCTCTTTTCCCACTTCTCCCCAACTGTGCTTCCCCTTCCGTGGCCGCTAGGATCGGGTTATCCCAGTGGTTGGTATCGGCATAGCGTTTCCGCTTCGATGCTTCCGTTGGGGGGCCTTCCTCTGGCTGTTTCAGGCGTTCCTCCATTTTCTGCCACTCCATGTTTATGAGTCGGACACTACGGGGTAGTTCCTCAGGGCGCTCTCGGGGGGATCTTTCTTCATCACTCCCGTTGACCTCCCCCTCGGCGGTATGCGCGTCTGGGAAGAGCATGTCGAGGGTCCTGTAACCTGCGGGGATGCTTCTTCCCTGCACAGGGCCCACACGTACCTGCCCCATCCCCTGGCCTTGCTGGACGCCCCCCTGTGGAGGGGGTGGTTGCTGCTGCTACACGTCATTGCTTGCATCTCCCATCTCTTCGTCAGTGGGGGAGGGGGTTGACGAGGAGGGGAGGAGGTCCATATGGTCTCCAACTTATGGTATATTTCTGTTAGCGATATGGACTGCAGTGTTAAGGCCTTCCTCTCCTCCAAGAGGGCCCCAAGCTCCAGCGTTGGGTGGCAGGGTGGGCTGCGGCTAGGGGGGCGGGGGAATTCGGAGTGCGACGGCAAGAACCGTGAGGACTATGATGAGCTTCAGGATAGGGGGCGGGCGGGGTCGGCGGCGGGGAGCGAGGAGACGAGTGAACTTCTGTCCAGACTCAGTGAACGTATGGCAAGCCTGTTGGGTGATTCCTACTGCGACGAGGGGCATCGTGGAAAGAGGGTGGGGATAGGGATGGCGTGTGGTGGGCGGGAGGGAGGGCTGCCAGCTAGAAACAAACTCGGAGTCTTCCGGCACATCTGGCAGCACCCGGGGGGAAGTGGCTGAAAGGAGGCGCTCGTTCCCTACCATCGCTTGTATCCATGGGGCCCGCCATCTGCGTTTCTGTCTGGCTTTCTCAATTCGCGCGGTTCTGCACGAAGGAGGGGCAAGGAATCCGACGAGCCTAGGGGGTGTCTAGACGAAAGCTGCATCCCTGTATGCTTCCGTTGCTGTTATGTGGTAGGGGTCTGGCTCTTGGAGAGGCATGGGGGCCTTCCTGCACCGGAATCGCTCGTGGAAGTGTCTTGGGGGCCAGACCGTCCTGCTTGTACCTGAGACCCATCCCCCTGTTCTGAATTTTGGCAGAGCTCCCCCGTCTTCGAGTGTGGTAGTTGGAAGGCAAGGCACCTCCCACTGCCACCTCCCACGGACGCTGAGTAGGCACCTGGGTGTGTAGCCCACCCCTGGTTAGCTCCCCTGTAGGGAGGCAGCATTGTGCACTGCCGGGGAATGAGATGCGCAAGCGAGAAGCAGACAGCGCAAGCCAACATGCGAGCGACTGACCGCTTTCCCCGTATGCTCCTACAGGTGAACTTATACTTATGTGGACGTGCCCAGTGGAGACGGTGTCAGGCAGCGTCGATGCAGAGCTCTGTTCCCACCTCTATTGTCTCCGCTGTGGTATGAAGTATTCCCCACAGCGTGAGACCCGCCTTGACGAGGTAGCGGAGGGCTATGAGGGCGTCAGCCCAGAAGACGGGAAGCATAACTACTTCAACGAAAACTACGACAAAAGATATTGAATTCAAGAACACGACTATCAGGTGATCGACAGAATAAACAAAATTTCCGAAGAGACAAATAAAGAAAAAGATACTTCTACAGCATGGAACTGTGGCTGCACTTGTGTACCGGGGCAGTTGTGCAAGGCAAACCAGAAAAAAAGCAGTCCTCGGTAAGATCCAGCAGTACTGTTCATATTGGTGGTCAGACAGAGAGGTGAGCAGACTGAGAAGGATTCCCTCCGCCCTTGCCACCCCTGCTGTCCAAAGATCTCTCACCTCTACCATGGCGCCTTCAAAGAAGGGTGACAGGTGAGCCAAGACAACGACGATCGGTACCGCAATCCAGCTCTGCAATGTTGACTCCAGGAGGTGGAAGAGGAATCCATTGATCGTGTTAAGCCCAGCCCGCCTGACGTGCACTGTCTGTGCCGCTGTTTAAAAGGGCATAAAGACGCACTGGTGGATCCCCTTGGCCACTCTACCCAAGTTCGCCTGTCTGGCCTCTCTCAATGCTCCCAGAGTACATTCCAGGATCAATCGGACCGAGAAAGGCAGACAGCTCAGAAGGAGACGGCCCATTCTGTAAGAGAGTGAGTGACCATCTCCATTTTTACCTATTTCTGGGCCTCTTTTCAAACGAGTTGTAACGTTCTGATTCTCTTCGAGAGTCAGTTTCAGGATGTTGGTGGGGGGGCGGGGTGGGTGTACATCTATCAAAACCTTTTTTTTTTTATCACCGGTGCCGGGTCGCGGTGAAACCGGGGGGCTCCTACAAAATACCTTATACAACGGCGTTGCATAAGAGGGCTGGAGGGGGGCCTGGGGAGTCTTATGCGGAAGTGGTCCCTCTGGAGGCTCTGGGCGCCGCCGCATTCTACCATGTAATACATACGCGCCGCCGACTTATATAACTGGCAAATTGATGGCTTTGCATGGGGGGGGGTCAGGGGTTATGCAACGCCGTTGCATAAAATATTTTGTACGAGTCCCCCCGCGTCTCTTTGCCTGGGAGTCCTTCATTGCCCGCGGCAAAAATATGAAACGGTTCGCGCGTGCATGATCAAAAAGCACAATGCCCAATTCAATACTTAAGAATTCATGCATCTGACGTAAGCAAGCTTACAAATGGCCCCAGAAAGCAAGAAAAATGAGAACTGCACGATTTTTTTTTTTTTAATATATATATATTTATATTGATGCAGCGGTCACGCCGACCCCCCCCCCCCCC
>JAHBMJ010002150.1:0-13382 GCA_018398765.1 Chromera velia | reverse complement strand
TCCCCGCGGAAAAAGCCACGGAACTCTCCCCCCCCTACAAGAAAAAAACCCGGGGATAAGCTAAAACCCAGGCATCTGACGTACGCATAGCGCCAATCAACCTTTCGGGGCCAGGTTTTTGATGAAAGATACTGCACGTATATGCGTAGGCTGGGGTATTTCTGTTTTGTAAGTACCCCCCGCTTCGCTTTCCGGAGCCAAAAAGGCCCCGGAAAGATCCCACCCAAATGGTCCAGGAAAGCGTGAACCTGACTTCAACCTGTCACTGTGCATGCGTGCATCAGATAGCGTCAGATATGGGTGGCCCCGGAAAGCGACGATGAAAAGGCTGAATTTGCGTTATGCGTGCGTCAGAGCATACCCCCGGGCGTTTTTCCTGGGGAAGGGGGGTTCCACGGCTTTTCTTGCGGGGGAGGGGGGGGATCGGCGCGACGGCTGGCCGGCGTGCGTCAATCGTGCAGTTCTTATTTTTCTTGCTTTCCGGGGCCGTTCGCAAGCTTGCTTGCGTCAGATGCGAAAGACACTGCGTGCACGCGTGGGCTGGGCGCGTGGGTTGGGGTATTTCTGTTTTGTAAGTGCCCCCCGCTTCGCTTTCCGGGGCCATGCACGCGTGGGCTGGGGTATTTCTGTTTTGTAAGTGCCCCCCGCTTCGCTTTCCGGGGCCATCTGCCCGCGCACGCCGCAGTACACGGTCCACCGTCTCTTTGAAATTTCCATTGTAGCTGACAATCTGTTTATGCTACTCTGCGACAGTCGCGATGCCCGGGCGGGATGCTCGAAAGGGAAGCTGAAACACCCGTGTACGTGCCTGATCTTTCTTTGAACTGCTGTTCGGTTTTGGGCAAAGCCCCGAGCTATCTTCTGTTCGGCAAGGCAAGCAAGTGTAGCTGTCTCCTAGCTCGGTACGTCATTTTTCTGGCGGCCTGTCGGAGTGAGAAGATAAGGATGCGTCTTGTCGGTGTTTTTGGTTTTGTGTGCTGTTTGTCCGGCAGAAATGCTGTTGGATTCTCTCTGAAGCACCCACTTCAAAAGCCGACACGGTCAAAGACCACTCGAAGCAGTGCGCTTCCGAAAGTTTCCGAAAAAACTGAGAAGCCTTCAACCTCCGGTGCTTCTTCCCGGAGGGTAGAAGGCCCAGTAGGGGGACTGCTGCAGTATGAGCCGCCGAGCCCCGTCCTGAAGGACAGATTCAAAACATACGGGTACTTCACCCGCACAGCAGGGAACCCCGAAGCCGATGTTGCTGACGGAGACATCCCTGCGAACTTCTTTGTGATGGGTACAGAAAACTTCAGGAGAGAATTTGACTCCCTCAGACGCTCTGTGAGGTTCAATGAGTACGAAAGACTTGAGGGGGAAATGAGACCATTGGGGCTAAGCAGGGTGCCTTGGCAGGTTGTTCGTGGGTTCCTCGAGAACTACATGAAGCCTCTGGATGTTTGGTTGGAGGACAAAGGGTTGCTGCCTGAGTTGCTGCCTTGGCCTGAACTTGCATGGCTCCAGCAGGATGAAGGAGCGATGGAAGAGGTAGTCACAAATCGAAAGCAATTGGCCAAACTGGCCTTGTCAAATTCTGCCATTTGGGACCGAGAGAAAAAGCGAGAAGCGGAGAGAGTGAAGATTCGGGGTCCCCCGAATGCTTTAATTTATTTCCCCTATCTGTTTGTGTGTGTGCTTTTGGACGTTGTTTACGATGGCCGACCGATCCAGCGATTCTGGTTCCTAGAGACAGTAGCACGGATGCCGTATTTTGCATACGCCTCCGTCTTGCACCTCTACGAGTCCCTTGGGTGGTTCCGGGGGGGAACTGACTTGAGGAAGCTGCACGCTGCAGAAGAATGGAATGAGATGCATCACCTGCTGATCATGGAATCGTTGGGAGGCGACAAGAACTGGATAGACAGATTCCTTGCACAGGTAGGTGGGTGGATGGGCCTTTTGCGTGGGTTTTTGCCTTTTTGTGTGAAGTAGATTGGACAGACAGGTTCCCTGGGAAAGAGTATTTCATTGTGCGTGGGCAAGCGATCTCTGCATTTTTGATCGACGGGGGTACAGCAAACCCGGTTACCTCGTGAGGCAGACAGAAAGACCGAAAGGCAGACAAAACGCAGAGAGCCGTTCAGGCTTGACAGTTGAGCAACGATGCAATTCTGCCTCGAGAATTTTCTTCAAATTTTGACCTCTCTTGTTTGCATACATTGCTGTTGGCTGATGCAGCATGCCGCTGTTCTCTATTACTGGGTCCTCGTGGTTTTCTATCTGTTTTCTCCCCGGCTCTCGTACCTGTTCTCTGAGCTCCTCGAGGGACACGCGGTGGACACGTACAGCCAATTCCTGGAGGAAAATGGAGAAACGCTCAAGACACTCCCACCCCCTAAAGCAGCGGTTGACTATTACGTGGGAGCAGATCTCTACCTGTTTGACTCCTTTCAGGTCGGTGGCCTCTCCCTCACTCCCTCCCATACTTCTTGCCCGGCTGCATGCCTCCTTGGATTGTGACCGATAGTCCTGCGGTGTCATGTGGCTCTTGCTTGCTTTACATTTTTCTGCGTCTGTGGCTAGCTGTTGGGGGGCTCTCTATGCAGCCTTCACGCTATCAATCTGCCTCTCTCTTTGTTTCTGTCTCTCCATCTCTATCTCACTCTTGTGCACGTGCTCGCTTGCGCGCTCGCTCGCTCTCCCTGTGTGTGTGTGTGTGTGTGTGTGTGTGTGTTTGTGCACTTGAGAGAACACACACTTCAACTGCCGCAAATGCGTGTTTTCTAGGTGCAGAACCCGCAGAAGGCCGGGAGACGGCGGCCCTCTTGCGAGTCTCTGTTTGACGTCTTTCAGAACATCTGTGAGGACGAGGGGGAGCACGTGAAGACAATGATTGCGTGTGAGGAGAGGGAGGTGCAGAAATTCATCAAGGGACAAAAACGCTCCCTGGCCATGGCACAAGCACTGAAGGCATCGGATCCTCTGGCAGGGGAGGCAGACCCCTCCGTTGATTGATTGATTGATTGACTCACGTGATTGATGGAATTGAGTGAACAGACTGATGAATGAACGAAATGTCTCAAAATGGTGTTTTGGATCTGTGGTCCCCTCCTTTCTCGGGAAGGGTTTGTTGGATGTTTGGGTGGATGGATGGATGGGTGGATCAATGGATGTTCAGAGTTGAATTTGGGTCAGCTGTACGTGCCTCTCGTTGCCCAGTGAGTGAGCAGACAGAAAGAAAAAGATCAAACAAAGAGAAGGAACAATAAAGTCCGAAAGCCCTGACTGTGTATGTCTTGCATCTTTGAACCCGCCTCCGCCTCCATCTGTCTTTTCGTTCGGCAGCGCGCTCCATTCAATCGTCACAACCCGATGGATGAACCGAAAACTGCCCCCGCCCCCCTCCTTTTTGGGGGCCGATCAAGGAGGAAGAATCTGTGATTTGCTAACTGGGATGGAGGAAAGACATTTTCGGGAGAGAAAGTGGGGGTATAGAATTCCCACGAAATAAAAAAAAGGCCTTGCTGTGCCTGCAGGCATGCACAGAAACATACAAACACCGAAAGAAACGAGACTTCCTGTTGTTCTGTTTGTTATCCATGTGTGTCTGCGTGTCTCTGTGTCTGTGTGTGTCTGTCTCTCTCTCTCTCTCTCTCTCTCTCTCTCTCTGTGTGTGTGTGTGTGTGTGTGTGTGTGTGTTGCGTGTTGCGTGTTTGTTGCGTGCGTTGCGTGACAGAACGAATGAGTGTATGCAGGCCGATGGGCTGGATGCGGATTCGTTTCTTTTCATTTCGATTCGATTCCCTTCCCTGCCTTCAGTCTGCCGGCTGCATGGCTCCTTTCTTCCTCCCCCCTTTTTCAAGCACTAGCAACACCATGTGTGCCACACATTCTGATTTTTCAGTGGGGCGTGGGTGATTATGGGCGGGCGCTCTGTCTCCTCCTGTGTTGATTAAAAGTGGCTATACAAGTAAAAGCCATACTTGATCGTTGCTTCCGACTTGCCCGCCTAAACGCGCTTCTGCAGTGCCCCTCAGCGCCCCGCACGTTTTTTTTTTTCTTACACATACATTACGTCACCCCTCCTTTCTTCATGGGCTGGGGGGAGGAGATCCATCCGCCTTGCTTGTCATGTGACTGCACAGCCAGGTGCAGATGGGGAGGGCAAGCACGGTTACTGACTGTTTTGTCTTGGGGAGCTTCTTCTGGAATGATCTGCAGTGGGCGGTGGTCAGGAGAAGGTACTTGTTTGATTAGAGTTCCTTTTTCTTTTTTTCCATATGTGCACATGGCTAGGCACATGGGTGCGAGTCTGTTTGAGTTTATGAGAACAAACGAGACATCGAACCCAAAAGACGAGTCTCGTGCTGGGAGCGCACGGAAGAAGAGAGCCGCATCTTGACCAGGCAGCAGACGAGCTCTGGAAAGCAATACAGAGAGGTGGAAGGTGGTAAGTCAACCCACATGCTGCGATTGCAGATGGACTTCGGCTGATCATTCGTTGTTGTGTTAATTGTCTCTGACCGTGACTAGCTCTGCCCCGCTGAACGTTCTTGTTAGTCGACCGGTGGAGAACAAATTTATTGAATTCAAGGCAAAGATCGATGATCGTCGATCGTCGTTCTTCTGGGGAATTGATTGGGAACGAATTTGGGAAGGGCTGAGTAACGGCTGGTTGCTCGAGCGGCGTGGCTGTGCCGTCAAACAGTTTTATTAATAAAATTAAATAAATTCTTCTTCCGATCTACGGTGTGTATCATCTACCGCAACAAGACTCCATCCACTCATGTGGCTGTCCATCCAACTCGAGCTTCGGCACCCCTTGTTGTAAGTCCGTTCGTCTGATCGATCCTAGGATCGATCATGGAGTTTTCCCGCCAGTCAAGTGACCAAGAACCGCGAGCAGATTAGGGCAGATGGTATTTTCTCTAGTAGTTGCTGGGGTGTTTTACAGCATGCGCGCAAATAAATATATGCAATAAATGAATCATGCATACTCGTGGATTTATGTAAAAAACTAGGCAGAGGCCGCACAGCAATTTGCTTTACATGTTGTGACCTGCTGAACGCTAGATGCCTATCATGGGCCGATGACGATGGTGAATGGGAATGATATGAATAGATATCAGCATAAAAAAGTAACGCCTTTTTATGATTGTGTGCACTTCCCCACTAAAAAAAAAAAATATAACAATAAAAGAAACATAATGGATCTTTATAGTTCAATTAATTTTTAAAAGATATTACTTGGTTATTCTCTCCCTCACATTTTTATGTGGTGAGGGCCGTTCAGCCTGCCCGGCTGAGGCCTTGAGGTCTTTGCATATGTACATGCGATTTGGTGGAAGAAAGAGATTGAAATAAGAGTCAACAAATTAGACTTAGTCTATAGGAAGGGTTATTGAAAGTAGTACCCAACGAACAGCCTAATCGAGGCCGTTAGACTGAACGATGCATGGTTATTCTAAAATTATATATAGATGATACTAGAGACGGTTAGAGACGGTAGATCATGCATAATTAATCATAATCGATCATATCGAATAAACATACCTTTACATTGCTTCTTCGCATAGAAAACACCACTGATGCAATCTACAATTGAAACTTAATTTGATTCTACACTTGAAACTGTTCTAAGTTTTAAAAAACACCACCGATTGATGGCAGAATCTAGCACAATCACTGGTGAACACAGTTTTCCTACTTTTTTCAAACTTTAGACAGTCACATCGCGGCAAAGTCAGGGAGGGCGGCGGCGCTAAGAGTGCGCCGCAAAAAGGGCCAGGGCGCCGGCGCGCCGGACCTTTTCTGCATCCATGCGTGCATCGATCCATGCAATACTGCACCCATGTATTGAATACATATTGAATACTGAAGATGATCTGATGAGTGATTGAGTCTGGTAAGAAGAACAGACAACCTCAGTGATATTTCCGTGATCTCGACTCTATATTGGGTTCCTCGATAGTGTTCTGATCGCATCTTGTAGCTTCTGGCGTTGTGGTTCTGGCGACTTCTTGAT
This sequence comes from Chromera velia, assembly GCA_018398765.1. Lineage (NCBI taxonomy): Eukaryota > Chromeraceae > Chromera > Chromera velia. Next base: position 7,378 of record JAHBMJ010002150.1, on the reverse strand, counting down.
TTTTGTGCTTTTGTCCGCCACTTCTGTGTCCGCACTTCCGAGCTGAAATGTCCCAACGAGCTTGGGGAGATCCTGGTGGGACTTGGGAAGACTTGCCCAACTTGCCCAGGGCAGAAAGAGAGGCTTTGCGGAAGAGGCTGAAACGGGCGGAACGTGCTGCGGAGGTGAAGGGGTTGCGGGAGAAGCACAAAGTGGCCCCCCCGAAGACAGGTGCTCCACTGGGGCCTCGAAAGGTGGCTCAGCCGGGAGGTTTGAAACTCTATCCGGTCAGTCAATCAACCACAAACGTTGCGTTTCAATTGGTTTCCGTGTTCACTTTGTTACGTATATTTTACTTGCATTTGGTTTGTGTCGCAGAGTGAAGCAAAGAGAAAGAGAACAGCGAAGAGAGAAGCAGAACTGTTCAACCTCGACGCATCCTCTGAAGGTGACGTCTCTGCGGAGAGCGTTTCATCGGGAAACTTGGCGGATGCTGAGTCGCAGAGCAGCGGCTTCTCAAACAGGGTTGCAAGGCGGCATTTTCTGTCGCCCCAGGCAAAGGATCATGCCAGTGTGGAAGGGAGTGTATGGTCTGCTGCTGTGAGCAGTGCCGGGGCAGTGCTTGCAGCTCCCCCAACCAAGCAGATTATTTGGGAAGGGGATGATGGACGATCAACGTGGAGCCTTGGGGCGTCTAGTGCAGTTTCGGAGTTGGTGGGAGAGTTTTGGGGTTTGCAGGTCGCTGCTGCTTCCTCTTCTTCTTCTTTTTTTTCCCTTTCAGAGCCTGTTGTTGTTCTTGCTCCTGCCCAGCAGCAGCAACAGCAACCAAGGCCAAGTGGCCTTGTGAGGCATCACACCGCCTTTCATTATAGACAAGCAGTCACGTCGGAACCCGTCCCTATAGACGTTGAGGAGGAGGTTGAGGTTGAGGGCCCACCAACCCCCCCAAAGAGTCAGCCCTCTGACAAATCTGATGAAAAACCTCCCCCTCTTGGTGCTCCGGATGAAGACTGTGACTTCCCAGATGACTCGGAAGGGGAAGAGGAGGCAGAGAGCGGAAAGGGAAGAGGAAATCCTCTAGGAGGGCCTCCCGATGGAAGTGACGGAAGTGAGGGAGAAGGGGGGAAAGATGGGGATGGGGACCGNGGGGGGGGGGGGATCAGCCTCTAGGGAGAAGACAGGTAAGGGGCCCAGACAGAAAGCCGAGGAAGCAGCGGGCAAAGATGAGTGATGAGAAGAAAAGAGAAATAGAAAATTTGAGGAGGTGGAAAAAGAAGTGGTCTTAGTTGGTGGCTCTGTACAAGGATGTTAGAGGCTGGAGGTGCATTGCAAAGCTAGGCCAGAGAGCAGCTGGCAAGCGTTTGTCTGCGCTCATCCGTTTGATGAAGACAACGATGAGTTGCTCATGCCAGAGTTGCAGGCAGGAAGAGCAGGAAGAGTCAGATGAAGAAGGGAGGGGAGAGGGGGGACAGAGAAATGAAAGTGACCCCGCAGTTAGTGAAAAGGATACGAAAGTGCGACAAGAATGTTGGCGGAATCTTCTCACACACTTGCTCAAACGATGCAAGTCAGACTTTGCAGGAGAAATTGTGAATCTGATGAAAGAGAGAAGGAGAAAAGGAGTAACAAAAGGAAGAGGATTGGGGGCTGTGACAAAAGAAGTCATCATGGAGGTTCTGTATATGTATGACACCGAAAGCGAACACAGGCAGCCCTCTTTCATTGGTCTCTTGAATTTGATTGAAAAAAATATGACCAATGAAACTTATGAAGAATTGAGAAAGGAAATGGGAGAAGCTTCTGTTATCCTTTTTCATGGTGTTCGTCTGCCTGAGAGGCTGCCTCCCATCAAGTGGCTCAGAAAGATGGCAAAGCAATTTGATGAGGCAGTGGGGACTCAGATTCACACAGTTGCATCCGTTGAGTCAGGTGCCCCTCCCTCTGCATCCGTCTCTCTTTTTGAGTCGATTCAGTCCTGTTTAGTCAATCCGGCCCTTGAACCTCTGCTTGACCTCAAAGAGATGCTGCAGTATCCATGTCCTGTTGGACTGCCTGAGATGATAATAAATATTGCAGGGGATGCACATGAGATCTGGAGGGCCTTAGGTGCTTCAAGACAGCACGTCAACATGCACACCATAGCGTACCGGTTGTGGCTCTTCCGTGAGTTGTGGGAGAGTGCCTATGATCAGATGGTGCTTACTTTAGGGAGGGAGGCAGAATCGTATGAGTCCATCAAATAGATGTGTGCTCTTCTTTTTTTTGAGCTTGATGCTCTGAAAGAGAACGATTTCGTGATGACTTTTCTCTTTCCTCTCACTGCTCTTATTCGTGCTGGTATTGCTTTGACAGAGGAGGAGCATGAGGTCGTGGAGACGTTTGATCAGACCATATGGAAGGCAGAGTGGTTGGAAGACAAAGGGGGGAAGATTGAGAGAACACAGAAGAGAACAAGAGCAGGGGCACACACAAGAAAGGGGGCGGGGAAGTCAGGCACTAGGCTTAAAATTCTGAGGAAGATGTTTGACCTTGAGGCAGGAGAAATGCCTACGCGCCCAATTCATGTGCGTATCAATGTTTTTTTGAGCCCTGACAAGAAATGGCTGATGATGGTGTTGGGGAGGAGTCTTGCTTTTCATTTGAGTTTTTCTTGTAAGTTGTGTGCAATTGCCATGCAGGACAAAAGCGAGAAAAAATGGCAGAATGAGACATATGCATTGCGCTTGCAGAGCGAGGGGGGAAAGAAGATAAGCCAGCACACCGTTGAGGGAAACCCTGCAGCAGTTGCATGGAGGAAGGAAGTGGAGCGGGGGGAAGGAGACGCGGAGAAGTCATGGATAAGTTGAAGCAAGCTCCCAGAATGGCAGTCTCGTTTTAAGTGTCTTCAGAGGAGCAGGATGACTGCTCTCAAGGCAATGGTCAGAAAGCTGCGGGGAGGGTCAGGGGCGTTTTGGGGCGTAGAGAGAGCGTTAGATGTGACTGCGATCGGATGTTTGACGGCGGCAGAGGCCGCAGCACAGGATGCGGCCAAGGTAGACAGCCTCCTCAGAGAGCACATAAAGGCATCTGCATTTGAGTGGGCAAAAAGAAAGTGTATCGAAGAGAGAGCGTGGGACCTGGCATCTCAGCAGGTGAGTGCCGTCAGCGCAGAGTATGAGGGCGTGAGAAGAGTCTCTTTAGTCAGTACAATTATGTATGAGCAGTGTGAGCAGAATCTTGGGCATTTGGGAACGAATCAACTCAAGCAGTATCTAAAGATGGTTGCAGATATCTGCACAAAAGAGCAGAAGCTGATTTGGCTGGCAAGAATAATAATTAAATTGATGAATTCTTATTGGATCGTTTGAGAATTATGCTGCGGTAGGGACAGATGATGGGTGAAGGAGTGAAAGCGATCGTGCAGTGGGAGTTTCGGCTTATCCGTGAGCGTCTGAGTGAGATTCTTCTGTTTGTTGGGGTCCCTGTCAGTCATCAGCTCTTCAGAGCGGGCCATTCCTTCCAGAAATTTTGGGGACTCCTGATGGTGACAAAGAGGGAGGACTGGGATGAGGTAGCATATAACGACGCTGTGAATGAACACTGCAGGATTTTGATTATTGCAGAGGCGGGGGAGGTGGGGAAGTACTTTCAGGCGAGTTACCATAAAACTCAGGTGCACATGCAGGATCATTTTCGACGAGCAACTCGAGACGCGCATTTGCGTTTTTTTTAGCAGGTGAACGAAGCTATAGAAGCTTTGAATCAGCTGGAAAAGATGCGAACTTTGAAGAGCGCCAAAGAAGGAGGGAAGGAGGGGTTCGAAAAGACATCGATCCGGATGGTCCAACGACTGCAAAAAGGGACAGCGTTGTTCGGTTTGCGCATTGCTGAGCAGGGGGGGACTGTGGAATTAAGAATGGCAGAAAAAGAAAAAGAAAAAGAGAGAAAGAAAGCAAAGAGAGAGTTCCAGCAGGTTTTTGAAAGAGCAGACGACACTGCGGATAGGGGGGCACAGGGGGTCTAGGGCCCCTTGGTTGAGAGCGAAGCAGTTGAGCTGACTGATACGATTGAGTATATAAATTCGAATCGGAACCCTGAATCTCTAATTGAAGCCTATAAGGAAAGTGCGAAGAGGACAGAATCTTTGTGTAAGTTGTTCGGTCTAAAGTTTGAGGGTGAGGAAAAAGAAGGCGAAGAGAGGGAGGAGAGGGAAGATGGGGAAATGGATACGGCAACTGTTTAAATATAATGCAAACAACCTTGCATGTTGTATGAATGCACAAAACAACTTTGCATGTGAAATGTCTGTCCTAAAAATGCTATAAATTGAATTATAATCTAGCTCAGCAAAAATTATTCTTTTAATTAATTAATATCTCAACTATCATTTAAATTATTTAACTCACTAGGAATGTCAAAAAAAATAGACAAAAAATATAAAAATTAAATACTATCCTAAAAATATTTTAAAAACTTATTGAGAGATACTAGGTTTTTGAAAAATTAATTATATGGTATGAACTAGTAAGTATTTCTGTATACATGCATGCTTATGTGTATCATCTTAGGAAAATTGGATCAAAAGTGAGTCACTCTGTCAATCGTCGTCTTCGTCTGCAGATGCTATAAAGCCTTTTCTCTGTAAAAGAGCCAATTGAGAGAGAGAAAGACCGGTCGGTCCGTGTCGTGCAAAGGGACCCTCATACAGGTCCCTTGCTTCCGTCTCCGAGTCATTATCTGACTCATCTTCTCCGTGCGGCAGCCCTGCAGGCGCTGCTGCCGCTGTGGCTGCTGCGGTGGCCGCAGGGGGTGGAGGAGGGGGGGGAAGAGCTGCTGCGCTGCTGCTGCTGCTGCTGTTACTGCTGCTGCTGCTCTCGTTGTCGCCAACCCTCACCCTCTTTAAGCGCTTTTCCCTGTAGATGCACTCAAAACGGGTGTGCGGGCGGGGGCGGGGCTCTGCATGATTCTCATCCCACCCTCTTGTCCTCAACCAAAGAATTCTATCTGTCTCGATAAGGACATGGTCCCCGTCCCCTATCCCCTTGTATCGGGGGAAGCGCAGCTGGAGGGGCTTGAAGGGCCTCCTCCTCTGCTTCACACAAGGGAAGGGAACTGGGTTGACGATGGGCGGCCGCAGTGGGTCCTCTGTCTGTCTGTCCCACAGAGAAACCCCTGCCCACACACTGACGGCCACTCTGTCGCTGTCTAGCCACACACCCCTGATGTAGACGCAGTCAATGGTGGCTGTTTTTCCGTCTTTGGTCGCTATGCATCTTCTCGCCTCTGGCCCCTCTAATCCACCAAACAGGCGATTTCCGTAGCTCCAATGTGCTGGCATCTTTAAGACCAGCTCATATGTGGACACCCCCCCCGCTCTTTTCAGTCCTGCTTCCCCCCGCATCTCTGTGGGACCGATGGGGACATAGCAGAACTCGTTTGTACGACCGAAGCGAGCCATGTCCGCAACGACCTGCGCAATGTGGGTAAGGGCCGGCCGTTCTTGGAAAAGCAGTCTTCGCCTGTGGAGAGGTGCGTGGGCCTTCCTAAGCCCCAGAAAGAATGCTTCTCTGGAGATCAGACCGGACTACTTAAGGAACGTGCCCTGCATGACAATGTGCGTCCCATCGGCCCTTTTGAGCTGGAGCTGTTCAAGGAAGCACCGGGCAGGAGGTCTATCCAGAGGCCTCACTCCTGCCAAAAATAAAAAACCGATACTCATAAAGGCGGCATATTCCTTCCACAAAACCATCGACTTCTCTTGCGTGAAGATTCTCTGGCCTCTGTGCAAAATAGTTTCGGGTACTGCGAGGCTCTCGATCTCTGAACGCAGCTGCTCAAGTTCTTCACACGTCTCCTAAAAAGAACTTGCACGCTCGTCAAGATCAAATTTTCAAATATTTTTTGAACTGACATGGAGCAACATGGCTCCACCGAGTAACTCTGCCAGAGAAGCCATGGTATAAGGAGACCGACAGACAGATGACAGACAGACAGTCTCTAGAAGCTTGTCAACTAGACAACAATATCGTGATCGCGAGTCTCTCTTTCCTTCTTTTCCTTCTTGCTGCCACAGCAGTGCTGGTGGTAAAAGTCAAACCAATCTGTTCCATCAAGACCAGAGACCTTTTGTCTATACCGGAGTGAAGCCCCATTGCACCGTTGGCCTGCTTGGACGTTGTTGTTATGGAGACTCAGTGACCTTGTTGTTGTTGTTGAGCCGCGGGCTGCTGGCTTCAAAAAAGGTCCGGCGCACTGAGGCCAGCAGCCCGCGGCCCACTTTTTCGCGCCGCACGCATGTCGGCGCCGCCCTCCCCGACTCTGCCGCGATGTGGTACGCTGTGTCTGCGACTCACGCACTCAATTCCGCGCACAAAGCGCGCGCACTTGCTTGTTTTCTCCAGAATTAAACTGAGTATAGTACGTGTTCCTTTTCTTTGAAAGCAATTAAGGATTTCGCAAAATTTACCGTCATTTGCCAGCAGATCTCGATGGAGGCTTTGCATCCCTAAATTAACATGAAGGTGTGAGCGCATACAGAGAGAACCAGTTTATCTCAAGTGCGGGCTTTCTCGAATTTCGGCATCGTTTGGTTGCCTTCTTCCCCGTCCTGGCTGAACTGATTCACAAAACATTTGGGCTGGCCGTCTCTGAATCATTTCACCTTGCATGCTTTTTTGGTCTTTTTGACCAGACACGCCCGTACAGTTCCAGATGTTTCGTCTTTTCGTTCTTGTCGTCTTATCCCTCTGTCTTGCCTGGGTCCATGCCACCAAGAACCCGGGGAAGCTGAATTACCTTGCCAACAGAAGGAACGGGGACAACACCGCTTCCAGAACGAAGAAAGTGCAGTTAGGGGAGTTGGACGAGGATTTTGAGGAAGAAGAAGAAGCAGAAGAAGGGAAGAAGCCTGCCCCTGCGACTCTCGGCTACTTAAAGCAGAGAGGACTTCAGAAAACCAACAGGGCTCCCTGAATCTTGTACGTGTACTGACACGTATATGCACAGACGGAAGAGGATCATCATGGTTGGGGTGTAGGGTTGCAGGGATAGGAAGAAGCACAAGGAACCATTTCCGTGTTGAGAGGATGGGGGGCTTCTAGGGCAACTCACCCCAACCATGGGCTCTGCAAGCACGTTGATATCAATGCAGAGGAATATTGGAGGGTGTCCGGTCCTTTGAATACATGATCCACCAGGAGGTATCGGAAATCACGACTTAGCTCAAACGTTGAAAAAAAAAGATTTCGGGGGTCCTCACAACGATTCTTCTGAATGGACACGATGACCATGTGTATATGCACCGGAGATTTTCAGCATCCGTTTTGTGCATGCATTTCATGTTCCGGTCCGCCTACAACGGCCGGCACTCTTCTTTCGCTTCACGCTCCGAGACCGCCCCCCCCCCCCCCCCCCCCATCCC
>JAHBMJ010002149.1:15000-22523 GCA_018398765.1 Chromera velia | reverse complement strand
TGTGTGTGTGTGTGTGTGTGTGTGTGCGCGCGCGCGTATGTGTGTGTGTGTGTGTGTGTGTGTGTATGTGTATGGTGTAGGCATGTACGGGGGTCGGTCTGATGTTGCCCTCCCCAGCCTCTCTTTTGGGCGTCTTTTTCTTTTCAGCAGCTTGCTTTTTTTGACGATCTCTGTTTCTTGGCTCTTGTGTTCTCTTTGCTTGTTCTGCTTCTACGGTGTGCAGGACACAAGAGGAGCAGGACCCAAAAACCGAAGTCGGGAAGAAAAGAAAAGGCACAGCGGGGCAAAGTTCCCGGAGAAGGTCCAACCCAGAGCAAGAAGCCGACCTGGAAGGCACAGTGACTGCGGATGGAGAGAAAAAGAGAAAGTCCGGGAAGGTCCGTCCATTCCAAGGTGTGTGTGCTTACAATGGAGGTGTGAGCTTCAATGATATCTGGCGACGGAGGTGGCATGAAGGCGGTCAGCAGAGTCATCTCTTCTATGCTGGCCGTTCATGATCCCGTCCTACACTTTGTATAGACGGTCCAAGTTTCTTCTTCCTTTGCGCACTTGTGCTTCGGCGGTCATTCTCCATTGAAATGCCCATTTTCCGCAGCATAAAGATGTTGGTGAGCAGGATAACCAGCGGCCAATAATTTTTGCGCGGCAGTCTCTAAAAGTGTGTTCGACGAGGCTCGTATGCTTCGCTTGATGACGCTCGTATGCTGTGTTTGCGAATGCTTGTATGCTGTGTGTTGAGAATGCTCGTATGCTGTGTTTCATGCTCATATGCTGTGTTTGCTAGCGATCGTACGCTGTGTAGGAGAACGCACAACTGTTTAAGGGCAAGCGGCAAACAACGCTTCCTCTGAAAAAATGGGCTCGCTTGTATATCAGTATTCCTTCAAAATGGGCTTCAGCCTAAGTTTCGTTCTGTTTCACGCTCGTTCAGTTTTCTTGACAGTTTCTTCCTCGATCGTTTCCTCTATTTTTGCAGCAAGAAAACGTCGGCTCAAGGAAGTTCTGGTTAGGCTGGAGCTTCGTTTGTCAGCGGCAGCTCTCTCGCCTGTTCGAGGCGATCGATGGCGTGTGCTCTCTGATGAGAGCACTCATCTATGTTGGCGTCACGGGGCTGTAGTGCAGCGCGGCCTACATTCCATCAGAACGAGTATCGAAGAGTTCGTGAAAAAACATCGCGATCCCCGAGCCTGGCTCCGAATATTGGGGTATCTCCATTTCATCCCTTATGAGCCACTTTTTTTGTCTGGGTGGTTGCACGAACTCTCCGAACAGCAAAACGTTCGAATGCCACCCCCTGCCTCCACCGACTCTTCTGTGACTCCAACGCATACTCTTTTTAACTCAATCAAGCAAAAGAATTAAACTTTAGTTAGCATGCCTTAAGTTCAAGTTAGGCTTTTTAAATGCATAAATATCTAGATAAATACTAGTAGGTTAAATTTGTGTAGTCTAGTTAGTAGTTGTTAATTGTATTTATATATGTATATATATATATATATATATATATATATATAGTAGAGCTCGTTAATTTACTTAAATTCATCTAAATTTACACTATATAGTTCACGTTTTAAATTCATTTAAGTTTATTTCAATGATTTCATTTAAATTCGTGCACTGCTTACTAGTAAAATGATACTAAAATAAGTTAAATTCACTAGCCTAAGGTCAAAAAGTTCATCAAAATTCATTAAATTTTGCAAATTCACTTAATTTCATGTAAACTCACTTAATTTCACTCCTTAAATTTTTATAAATTCATTTGTAAATTCACTCAGTTTTGTAAATTAGATGATTACCACTAATGTTAGCATTAATGCTATAGTATTGAAAATAGAAGGTAAGATGTATCATGTATACCATAATAATGTCTATAACAGTGACTCGTGACGGTGTCATGACTCTTGACCGATTGACTAGCCGATTGATGTGCGTCGTGATTAGTGACCATGTTTGATTTGATTATATTTGATTTGATTTGATTTGATTTGATTTGAGCTTCAACCTCAAATATTTGATATTTGAGGTAAGATTTGAGGTTAACCTCTTAGGGTTCCTCATTGAGTCACTGACTTACTGTCACTCTGATCATTTTTCTCATGACAATAGTTATCAGAACATTTCTGATGTGTGTTTCAAAAATTTAAAAAAAAATATATAAAATTATAAATTATCAGTTCCGTAAAAAAAATATCCCTGTGTGGTAGTGTATATACACTAGTCACTAAGACTCACTCTAGTACTAATAGAGATTAAGAACGTAAAATTGATAGATTTGAAATTGTCAGCATATCGCACTTGATTCTCTTCTCATACGTCTCTGCATATGGTGCGACCACAGCTTCTGCTTCATCTTTGGTGAGGAAAAACGTTCGCACGTCAGGCTGTTTCGTCCCCCCCGCCCCCTCAGACCACTTCTCCTGTCTTTCTTGGAGCAGCTACACATGTTTGTCAGACGTGATCGTCAAGCCATGCTGATTGATGAGGTGGGTTTGAAAAGAACTGGTTGCCGCTGCTGCATACTCACAGCCACAAATAGTTTCTTCTTCCCCCTCGGCTCCTTGTATTTTCACCTGACACTGAATCACACTTGCCCCCTTTTGCACGGACCATATTTTTTTTGCGTACCCGGCTCTAAAAACAAATGCCTCCTTCTTCCCGTTCGACCCTTGTTGGATTGTATGACATGTCTTTACGGGGTGTAAAATGTTTGTAGACGCTCAAAAAGGGGGCCGTAAAAGATGTTCCAGCACCAGAAAAGTCAACACAGCTGTTCGGGAAAACGTTCAGCTGATCGGTTTACCTCTGCATGAAGTAAAAAAGGGTGAAACGTCAATTTCAGTACAGCTCAAAACATTTTTTTTTTAAGAGCAAACCATCAAGATTTAGGTTTTTTCTGAAATTTTTTATTTGAATCAGCATGCGTGATGGATCGGTACTTGCAAAAGTTTTTTCGGGACCTTCATATTTGAGGTTGAAAGTCATATTGATCAAATATTTGATCATATTTGATAGGTCTTTAAACACTAGGTCCTCCGTGACTGGATATTTGATTTGAGCTTAAGCCCTACCTCAAATCAAATCAAATCAAATCAAATCAAACATGGTCACTAGTCGTGATGTGATACCACTAGCTATTCCACTATTTTAATATAATTTTACTGAAATTACTAGTAAATGAAAGAGTTCACATGGATACAGTTGTGAACGATGCGTAAAAACAATTCTGTAAGATATACGCATTGAAGCACACGCTCATTTCGGCCTGCGCCAACGCTTTCTCACTAAATGCATGCACCAATCCAGAGAAAGAAAAGCGATAAGTCCATGCATGCCTTCAAATGGTTGGAGAGCCTTATCTGAATTTCTCCTCACCTCCCTTCATCTGACCTCACGTGATCTCAAGGATGTGACATCCTCGATCAGCGTTCAAGCAAGGCAGATGGCGCTCTCTTCAGAGAAAGAAGAGATATTGCCACATGAACAGACGGAGAAAAGAAGAGGGGGAAACAGAAACAGGCACAACGAGTAGATCCACCCAGGCACGCTGAACCAACCCCCCCTCCATCCAAATCTGCATTGCTTTCGCACGCCGAATCTGCTTCACTCTGGGGGCGGTATTTGAACATCGCAATCCTGTGATCGAAATAATTGTGGACAAGCGAACGAGAGAGCCAAAACATCTGAGAACTGTCGCTAACAAACCAACTGAAAGAAAAGAAAAAGGCCAGTACATATGATCTTTCGTTCTGCTGAGTTTCACCAAAGAGTGAATAGAGGCACACCACCTTTAATTAATTCAGAGACAAGAAAGAAGTCCAACAGACTCGTTCGCTCAGCCCCGACGCGGTCGGAGGACTGAGTGTTCCGTTCACACATGCATGAAGAAAGCACACATCGAGCACGCAAAGAGATCGCAGAGTCATTCTTTAAACAACAACGAGAGTCAAACCAAAAACCCCCTAGGAGAGAAGATGTGTTGAATTCGATGAAGCGCTGCGCGGCAGCCTCCACATGCATGCACACATCAGGATCGAAGCAAGGCGGTCAGACTGCTGTTCCTTCAAGGAGAGACAGCCACGGGGGTGTTGACGACGGGCGTCGAGGAAGACACCACAGGAGCGGGAGCAGTCACCACTGGGGTCACTCTATGGCACTTATCCCCGACGAGAGAGTAGTCGGCAGGGCACTTCAGGCATCTCCCGTTAACCGCAGAGTAGCCAGAGGGGCACAGCACAGAGGCCCCAATCACGCCTCCTGTCGTTCCGAACCCGGGAGTGCCGAAACCGTACCCAAGAGAGTTACTGCCAGGAAGACCGAATCCCCCGAAGCCCATGCCGACACCCGAGGTGGGGGCAGAGAGAGCGGACTCGAAGGCGGACCCTGCCCCCGTGGTTGTGGTGGTGGAGGGAATGGCGTAGGGGAAACCGTATCCGTATCCCCCAGGCATCATGTACACAGGGGAGGGGTAGAAGGGCATCTGGAGGTGACGAGCCTCCGCGGTCTCCTCGGGAGTCATCAGGTCGACGTTGTGGGTCTCGTGATCGGCCTCGGCGGGGACGTTCTCAAGGGGGGCGTCTTCCTCATCGACTGCGCTCTGGAGTCTCCTTCCGTAGCCGTACCCGCCTCCGTAACGTCCAAATCGACCGAAGCGACCTCCGAAGCCGCCAAAACCACCGAAGAAACCGCCGTACCCACCACCGTAACCGCCGCGATATCCTCCCACAACGTTGCCGCCGTACCCGTTGCCTCCAATTCCTGTGCGCACAACGAAGGAGACAAAAAGAATGCAAGAGAGACTGTTGAGTGAAATGAGATAGAGAAGGAGATGCGTGAAAGGGAAAAGAGAGACATCTCTCGAAACCAGAGTGCAAGGAAATCCGTCTTCTCAACTGACCAGTGCCACCGACACCAGTACCACCGTTAGGACCTCCATATCCAGGTCCACCGTATCCGGGGCCTCCGTAGCCGTTTCCCTGCAGGTGTCTCTGCTCCTCGGAAACAGTCACGTCTTCAGAAGAGACGGCCTCTTCCTCAACGGGGGTGTCGGCTCCCTCCTCTGCAGGTCCAGCGCCACGGAGACGGCGTCTCCCATATCCAGGGCCTCCAGAAGCTGCAAGGGTGGAAGGAGGGTGGGGGAGATGAGGGAGACGGAGACGGTTGATGAACCAAAAGTGAAATGGGACACAAAGAGACATGAAGCCTCGATGGACTCACCAGGACCACCAAATCCGTTTCCACCGGGACCCCCCCGGGCCCCTCCACCGAGACCAGTGCCGCCATATGCCGGGGCACCGTACACAGGGCCGATAAAGGTGGGGCCCCCGTTGGGTGTCTGGTAGACAGTGGTGTAACCTCCCTGTCCGCCTCCATAGGCGTTCCCTCCAAGACCCGCCCCGCCGAATGCCGGACCACCGGGTCCACCCAAGCCATTGCCTCCGTATGCATTTCCTCCCAGACCGGAAGAGCCACCCATCCACCTGCAGAAGGAACAGGACAGACACGTACGGGGAACGAAGGGCCAGTGAGAAAGGGTGTCCCACGAAAGACTGATAACCATGTCTCTAGACTAGAAGAAGAGAGATGCACTGACCAGGGTCTTCCTCCCCAGAGCTGACGCTCGGGAGCTGCCTCAGGGGTGTTGGTCTGCTGGGGAACCTCGCTGGAGAGGGAGGAGACAGCGAAGAGAAGAACGCTCGCAGCGGCAAACTTCATCGTGTTCTGATTTCAGTTGGATCGATATGAAGACAGGGCTGTTGTTTGTTGTGACTGCAGCGTCTTAATCGAACGAGGGATGCTCAGACAGTGCAACAAAGACATTCAATTTACAAGTAGGACTGACAGGCAAGCAGCGTGGTCACCAAAGGGGGAAGCTGCAAAACAAACCGAGAACTTATAGGACCATTCACTCAACTTCATATATATTCATATATGTTGCTGCAGTGTTGCACTCTGTGCAAATGGGCGAGCCTGGCACGTGGCCCCGCAATTAAGGCAGTGGCGAGCCACGCGCGCGTTGGTCCCGGAAAGCGAATTCAGCTGGCTTGCCCGCCGCCGGGCCCCGGCGCGCTGCCCCCGCGGCCGCCCGACGCTGCCGGGGCATGCCGGGGCCCATTCCCGCGCTTAATTGTGTGTCAGACTGTGCATGCATATATGACTGCTGATCGAGTCATACTGAGTCTGAATTGTTGCTTGATAATTCTCGGTCTTTGTGTGCTTCCAATCGCAGGAATGCACCAGCTAGGCCCCTTGTTTCTGCTGAAGGCGGCCACGTGAGAAAGCCAGGCTCCTCATACAACTCTGAAAGGTGCCTGTTTGCCAAAGTGGCTCTAGCGTTCTGTGTCTCTGAGAGGCTCTGTGCGGGGGTGTTGTCTTGCTGTCTGTGTGTCTCGATCGATCATGATTCTGGACAGCAGTTCCGACGAAGAAGCTCGTCCTGTGAGTAGGTCTCCCGTGGACGTACGGCGACTCCCTGGTGGGGGTCGGGGGGAAGTGAAGAAGCCCACACCGAAGTCGTCGCCTGAGTCTTTGAAGAGGGGTGCCCGTGGGAGCAATGCCTCTTTCTCTCCCGGGGGTGGGTACAAGGATCCCTCCTCCCCGCCAGAGAAAGTGAGTGTCCCAGAAGCAAACACTTCCCCGAAACAGGTTGAAGTGGAAGGGCAGGAGAAGGTAGAACAGGTAGGAGGGAACGAGGGGGAGCATACGGAAACGAAACAGGAGAAGGAGATGGAGGAGGAGGAAGACGAGGAGTTGCTCCTCAACCGATATGAGACGCCTCAGGCCTCCCCCTGCGTGAGTCCCTCAATCACCGACACGAGCGCTCCTTCTATGAGCCCTTCGCTTCCTGCAGTTTCTCCTGCAACCGCAGGTGTGTTCCCAGAAGAAGAAAAGGAAGTTGAGATCCCCGAGATCCGACCAGCGGATTTCGGGGAGTTAGGGGATGTCTTGAACATGATTCGGGACTGGCCGGCTGGTGGTCTGGAGGCTCTTTTCTCCTCCGATCCCTTCAAAGAGTTCGTCAAAGACAACACTCCGTATGTCCTCTCCATCCTTCTCGATGCCTGCGCCATGGGGCGTGTGCGGGTTCTCTCTGCGTTGAGAGACACAATGAAACTAAACCTCTGGCAGAGAGCAAAAGTCGAATGGGAATTTCAGGGAGAGAACTATGTGGTTGATCATCTAGCGGGAGCCCTGTTGCTTGAGGCAGCGGTGAAAGGTCCCCACATTCCCATTTGGAAGTACATGTTGGCGCTGTACCTGCAAAAGAAGATGGGCAATCTTCCTCGTTACTTCGATTTGCAGCAGTCAACGTTTGAAAAGGTTTTTTTGGGAGGGGCAGAGAAGCTTGATGATTTGACAGACGAGCTCCCCGAATGTTTTCATATCGTTGTAGACCAGCCCAAGCTCTTCGGCCCAGACAGCCACAAAAAATGGGCAGCGAAACCCGAACTCCGCTTGGCCTTCCCCACGCCTAAACCTCCGAAGGAAGAAAAGCTGGCAGCACCCGAGGCTTCCCCCTGGGG
>JAHBMJ010002149.1:5000-12500 GCA_018398765.1 Chromera velia | reverse complement strand
AAGAAGATTACGGCCGAAGGGCGACCGAGGCCTGTGCAGAAAAGGCCTTCAGGATGGCAGCGTATGAGGCCATGTCTTTGGGCGATCTCGATTGTCTGGAGGTTCTGTGGGAGAACCGGTGGATCAACAAACCCCGTATGATCTACGAGTTGCTATCTCGTGCCGTCGCCCCCCGCATGATCGCCTGGCTTGAGAAGCGCCTTGACGATCTAGAGCCCGTCTACCCCCCATCCCATTCATCTTGTCGGACTCCCCCCCCCCGTCGTCGCTCCCGCTCTCCCCCCCGGCGTCGCTCGCGCTCCCGATCCCCCGAACCCTCCTCCTCATCCGCTCCTCCTCTCCAGATGCCCAATTTTGAAGAAATGGGCACGCAGTTTCCTCCAGAGCAGGTGGACAAACTTCGTAAGATGTGGGCGAAGTTGGCTGAGGATGAGGAACGGAAGAGGGCGAGAAGGGCGGCAAGGGAGAGGGAAAGAAGGAGAGAGAGGAGGTCGTCAAGTGAGAGCAGTAATGAAAGAAGGGGACGATACCGGGAGGAGTATCATGATCGTGGTTCCAATCAAGGGGGGAATCGGAGAGACGGTCCGAGGGGGAGTAGGGATGTGTACCGGGGAGAGGAGCGGCCGAGGGCGGGTAGGAATGTGTCCCGGGGAGACACGGGGCCTTTTGGAGGTCGCCCTTCTCCCTCTCGATTTCAGGTACGGGGAGGGGGGGGGGGTTCGAGGTGGCCCGACCATCCTCCCCTAAAGTCCACACATGTGCCAGCAGAATACTATCTGCATGGAGGTGAGCGTCCTCCCATGCACAGACCCCCGCCTGAGTCTGCCGATCGATTTTTGGATAATTCCAGAGGACCCCCTCCTCCCCCCCCTCCTGGGTTTTCCCCTGTGAGAGAAGACGAGCTTGGTAGAAGGCTCCCTCCCCCCCTGGATTTCTCTCAGCAGTCTCCTGAGGGAACGTCTGCCTCCTCCAACAGAGGCAGTCACGGTAGCAGCAGGGGATTTGGAAACAACTTCATTCCAACCCCCTCCCCCTTACAAGAGGGGGGGCCTCCAATGAGCGGCTCCTTCTCAGGCCCCCCACCCCCCACTGAGCACTCTGCTGCTGCAGCTGCTGAGTATGGGCCTCCATTTCCTGCTGCTACTGAGTATGGGCCTCCATTTGCTGCTGCTGCTGCTGCTGAGTATGGGCCTCCATTTCCCCCCCGTCTGGAAGACTCTGACTGTCCGGATTGCCAGGGCAAGATGGTGATGAAATGCGAGCAGGTACGTGGGTGGGTGTGTCTCTGTATCTATCAATCTTTCTCTCTCTCCCTGCCTCCTTCCCTCTCTTTGTCTCTCTCTCGAGTGGCAAGCAATCGAGTTTTGTGCGGTTGGCGCCACGTCCGTTTCATTTTTCTGTGTTCTTTTGTTTGCATGAGTATAGGGAGCAATTTGTGTATGGATGTTTTCTCTTTGCCTGAATTGTTCTCTCTCTCTCTCTCTCTCTCTCTCTCTGTGTGTGTGTGTGTGTGTGTGTGTGTGTGTGTGCGCGCGTGCAGGAATGCCAACCTGAGGCGTGTCGATTCTGCCATCAAGCACTGGTCCTCCGATGCGAACAGGTGCGTTCTCTTTTTGTCTTAATTCTTTTTTGGTTTGGCTTTCTTTGGTTGAATCTTTTCCTGTTGGTACGATGCGATGATGGCGAGACATCGGGTGGTCCTTCCTTTTGTCGGATCGAGGCTTCTCTTCTTTCTCTTTAGATTTGGTGCGATTGACCGAACAAGTGGGTCCGCCTTCTTTTGTCTTCTCTTCACTACGTCCTCTCAATCGAAGGTTGTGACGATGACACTTTGAAACCCGTGGAACTACATGCTTTTCATCTCTGCGGTGTGATGTTTCTGCAAGTGAATGTTTCTCCTCTGCACTGTCTTTCTCTTTGCTCGATGGGTGCACGGCACGAGAGTGAAGCAAAGAGAAAAGGAATACTCCCCAAATGAGAATGCACGGACATGTGGCTTCAAGGAAAGAAACCCCTATCTTCATACATACATCTGTTTTTCTCCCTCTCCATCAGTCCCTTCCTTCCTTTCTGTGCAGGATTGTCGCGCATCAAAGGCCGCCCTCAGCGAGCCGGTGAACATCAAGTTCCTCTGCGACCTCACGGTGTACATGGGGCACACTCCGTTTGACCTCTCCAAGCGCACCATCGCGAAGAGAATCGACGCCATGAGGAGGATTGCAGAGATGGGAGAGTTGGATGACCTCAAGTACCTCCTCGACCCCAGAGGGAAGATCGCTCTGTCGTTGCAGCCGACAGACGCCGAGGTGGAGAGCGGGGTCGACCGTCAGGTGCTCAGAAAGGCAGTGCTGGAGGGGGCAGCCGCAGGGGGGAAGCAGAGCATGATAGAATGGGCCCTCCAGGCAGTGGACCTCCACAGTCCCTGGGCTGCTGACGGTGAGGGGGGCGAGACGATCGGGGAACATTTGGCCGATGTGTGTGCGAGTAGAGACAATTACGAAACTTTGATCCTTCTCAAGTTGAGGGGGGTGGACGTCGCCAGCGTTCTGGGGAAGCTGGGAGACAGTTTAAGGCCCCGGGTGGCTTTCTGGTACGGCAAAGGGTGTGAAATTCCTGACTACTATAAGAGGAGGAAATGAAGAAAAATCAAGCAAGCAAGGAAGGAAGGAAGGAAGGAAGGAAGGAAGAGAGCAGAGGAAGAAAAGACACACACACCACACGCGCACACACACACCACACGCACACACACACACACACACACACACACACACACACAGAGAGAGAGAGAGAGAGAGACGGAGGAAGGATCGAAGAAGCCTCCCCTCCCTGCCTTCGATGATCGAGAAGCTAGGGCTGCTGCATAGTCAGTCGTCTCTCTGAACGGTGCGGTTGATCCCCGGAGGTTGCATGCCGTTGTGTCTGACGGAAAAACGGGCCCGCCGGGGATTCAAAGCCACACACACCCACACATACGCACGCACATCATCAAAAGAGAAGAGACAGCCGGTGAGGGTATCAATCTGAGTGAGTGAGTGAGCACACTCAATCTGCAGCTCCTTCCCGGGTCCTTCCATTTGGTCAGAAAAGGAGAAGAAAGACAGAAAGAAAGAAAGAAAAGAAAGAAATAAGGGAGGAGAAAAGAAGAAAAGAAGGAAACGAAAGGAGAGCGTCATTCGATGCTCCCTGGCTGCCTGGTTACCTGCATTCCTGTCTGCCCGCCTGTCTGTCTTTTCGTTTGTTGCTTCTTTCTACTTGCTCCTGTAGCTACTAATTTCACACGTTTCTCTCTGTTTTTTTGAGGCCGTTTCCCCTAGACTGCTGTCGCTGCTCTGCACTTATTCTGTATGCTCATTTTTCTCTCCTACTTCCTTCCCTACACATCAGCCTGCTCGCCTTCCTTCCTTCCTTCCTTCTCTATGGCCTTTCCTACTTGGATGCATGCCTGTGTTCGTGTTTAGCTGCTTGCCTGCAGTAGTTGGCGTCGCTGACTGCGTGCCCGTCTTCCCGTGTGTGCACGCCTCCCCCATGTGTCTGTCATTCTCTCCTTCTCTCTAACCGGTCTCCCTGCATGTCCATTTCCCCATTTGCTTGCCTCGTCTGAGGGGGGGGGTGTTCGAGTTGTGTTCGATTCGTCTGTACTGTGCTTCTTTTATTTCTTTCGCGTAGCTTTCTTTTCTTTGTCCGTTCGGTTCGCTTTCGTTCATCGTCCGCTGTCTCGTTCGTTCGTTCGTTCAGTCGCTCTCGATACGAGAGTGAGTGCTCGGAAGAGAGACAGAGAGACCCCCCCCCTCCCTCTCCTTTTGTGCCATAGGGAATTGAAGTCGGAGGGAGTGAGAGAGAAGTGGACCAGCGTGTGTACGTGAATGGAGTGGAGGGTGGAGGTCGCTCGAGTAGGAAAGTCCTCCTCGGCTGACGGCAGGATCGAGGAGCGCGCATGCATTGACTTCTGCCGTCTGGGAATCACCACAAAGGATGGTTGACGAAAGGCCCACGTACAATTTTTTTCGGTGTGCGAAAAGATGAGAAAGCGATCAGGCCGGGTGGCACGGCGATCGCTGCGTCCTTCCCTCCCTCCCCTTCCTACCTGCATGCAGTCTTTTTTTTGTTTTGAATCTGCGTGACAGGCTTGCTCACTTTCGTCTGAAGCTGCTGCGGTTGACTGAAGTCTTTCTTGCAGGCAGGCGGCATTCACTAACGATGTATGCATGCATGAGGAACCTCTGCAGTGAGGGCGACGGACGGACGGGAGGGGCTTCTTTCTGCGACTGCAGATACTTACGGGCACAGAAGGGAATGGAATGGGTGCCAAAGAACCTCAAGGAAAGGAAGGAAAAGCTGCGCTCTCTCCCCTGTCTGTATGCCTGCTTGCCCGCTTGTCTGTCTGTCTTGGAAAGGCGCAAAGAGCTGAAGAAACGGAAGAGAGTGAACTAGATTTCCGTTTTGTTTGCCCAGACGTATTGGAAGGGCGAAGCACTGAGTGTGATGGATGCATCTATGCATGGGAAATGATCCAGCCCTGCATGCGGAGAGGTTTCTGCAGGGCAAGAGAGAGGATTCGGCAGATTGGTGGGTGGGAACGAGGTGCGCATGCTTGCATGAACTGTCGGTCCAGCGAAAGATTGGCACACTGGTTCCATCTCCGTTGATCACTTTCTGTTTGAGGAAAGTAACCGTCAGAGCTTTGATGAATCGCTCCACCCGCCGGCCTGTCTTTGCTTGCCCCCCTCTTATTCGTCCAGTACTCGGTCTGCTGCTTGTTCACATGTCAAACAGAAGAGCATTACTAAGTCGATTTGGGAGGATGGACTGCCCAGCTCCAGATCGACTGTCTGATGTTGTTGAACAAAGCACTGTACGTTCTACACTACACATGCAAAGCATTTGCCATTTATTGCCAGTGGGCTTAATGCGGCGGCTGCGAAATTTAGTCTCGCAACGGCTTTAGTAAATGCATTCCGAGATCGAGCTAAGCAGAAGAATAAGATTTCTAATTAATCGAGGTTTAAGCTAAAATTTATCTTTGAATTGCCTAAAAACTAAAATACATTAAAATGTTTTTAATTTAAGTTTAGATTTAAGTTGAATGATCGATTAAACGACTGATTTGCTGTACACAACTTGCGCTTTTCTACCTATCAATCAATCAATTGAGCACTGGCATTCTTCCTGTGTTTATTTGTTATACTCCATCAATCTGTCGTTATAAATATTATTAGATAATTTGTACAGTATGATTAATGGCTAGATTCTTAGCTAGATTCATAAATTAATTAATTCATTGACAAATAGAATCATCAATCAATCAATTGTTACATGATGATCGATATATCGTGCTGCTAACTAGGCTGCTAATCTTTAGAGCTAGCTCTATAAGTAAGCTAATGTAAACCTAGATGTAAGCCTTTTTTCGTTTTTGAGCTAGTTTTTGAGTTGAAAAACGTTCACAATCACGAAAAGGATGGACGAAGACAAAAGTCTGGTATGAAATAAACATATTATAAACTCATAAAAAAATATAGTAAACCGGATAAAAGGAAAAGACAGAAGAAGAACAGGCTAGTAGACGCTAGAAACAAACTTTAAGTCAGTACCCCCCCCTATATATAATTAAAAATCGGTGATAAAATTTTTAAACTTTGAATTATTAATTTATCAACTAATAACCTTGAGGGTCCAGGCAATGAGGGATCTCAATCTGATTCTTACGGTGAGCACATCACTTGGATTCTAGCCAACTGAGGCATGCCGTATACCACTACATGACACGCAAGTTCTGCTGCCATCCATTCACCTAGAATGAGAAGGGCATTTGAAGGCGCTCGCAACATCAAGGCGGCCCGTGACACCCACTGTCACATCAGAGGAGACAAATTGAATCTAATTCAAACGAAGGAGGAAGGGTCGAAAGAAGCGGATGAAGGGAGGAATAGAAGAAGGGGAAGAAAGAAAGAAAGAAAGAAAGAAAGAAAGAACGAAAGAAAGAAAGAAAGAAAGAAAGAAAGACAGAAAGACAGAAAGACACAAAGACAGAAAGACAGAAAGACAGAAAAACAGAAAGACAGACAGACAGACAGACAGAAAGAAAGGAGGGCAGGAAGCAAGGAAGAAAGAAAAGAAAAGAAAAAAAAAAGAAAGAAAAGAAACAAACAAACAAAGAAAGAAAGAAAGACAAAAAGACAGAAAGACAGAAAAACAGAAAGAAAGACACACAGAAAGAAAGGAGGACAGGAAGCAAGGAAGAAAGAAAAGAAAAGAAAAAAAAATAAAAAAAAGAAAGAAAGGCAGAAAGGAAGCAAGGAACAAGGAAGAAAGGAAGAAAGAATAATTGGAAGAAAGCAAGAAATAAAGAAGGAAGGAAGGGGGGAGGGAGGGAGGGAAGGAAGGAAGGAAGGGAGGGAGGGAGGGAGGGAGGGAGGGAGGAAGGAAGGAAGGAAAGGAAGGAAGGAAGGAGGGAAGGAAGAAAAGAAGAAAAGAAAGAAAGAAAGAAAGAAAAAAAGAAAAGAAAGAAAGAAAGAAAAGACAGACAGACAGACAGACAGACAGAAAGAAAGAAAGAAAGAAAGAAAGAAAAGAAAGAAAGAAAGAAAGAAAGAAAGAAAGAAAAAAGAAAAGAAAAGAAAAGAAAAGAAAGAAAGGAGGAAGGAAGGAAGGAAGAAAAGAAAAGAAAAGAAAGAAAGAAGGCAGATGAAAACAGAAGAGAATGCCAGAAGTGGATCCATGTACAGAGAACGGCATTGAGAGGGATTGATCTGCATCAAGGAGGGAAGGGGAGTCTCAAGCCCGCATGAAAATTCGAGGGGACGTGTTGCACACATACGCCTACGTACTTAGACATGCCCAGCCAACAGAGATGAACAGACAAACATGTACAAAGACGCATTCAAATCTTCTGCCTCCTCCCAAAGGGCGCTTATATCATACACATGAGCATATGGGGTTGAAGAGGACCCAAAGCAGCACAAATTTATTAGACGACTCCAGACGTCAGACATCGATTGAAGGCAAAAGATGGCGGTTGCAAAAGGCTGCCGAGAGAAGAAGACATTGTAAAAGGGCCCAAACAAAGCAGGCCAGAAAATCGGATGGCTGGCAGCTGGACTAGGTGGCTGCCCGGATCTTTCCCACACCACTATCTGCTCAATTCCTCTTGACATCTCCCTCCAGGACTGACTCGATCGGCACTCTGAGCCCAAAAAATTTTCGGCTGGCACAAGCTCCGATTAGCTCTGCAACGAAAGGAGACCAGCACAGAGAAAAAAAAACAGGGATGCAAGAAGACACGACGACCTGCAGACAGAAACGGTGTTAACAGTAAAACCTAAAGTCGGAAGAACGGCGGGAACCACAATGACTCCACTTTTTTTTTCAAAAATGGGTCCCTAGAGACCATGAAGAGCGCAATGCAGGCCGTCGACGTGAATCTGACCCGCTGCTTTCTGAGTACCGTTCGGCTGCAAACTAAAGGCAAGAAGGAGATGGCAAACATCATTGCGGGGCAAC
>JAHBMJ010002148.1:0-22236 GCA_018398765.1 Chromera velia | reverse complement strand
ACACCCACCTCCCACGCTAACTCCGTCAGGAGTACACACACCTCGGCTGCACACGCGTGATCCCCCCCAGCAGCCACGAACGTCTGGTCCGTTGCTCGGACACCGGTAAGGTAGTCCTGTGCGATGTGCCTCACCTTTAGAGACACCTTCCTATTGTATTCTGGATACTTCAGTCCCCCCACCCCTGCCATCTGTGCCTCCCTCGACAGGGAGCTGAAGACCCCTTCCATCGGGATGTCAACATACGGCAGCAGAAGGTCTTGGACAATCGCATCACACCCCTCCTTGAGCTCGATCATTCCTGGCCTCCCCATCTCGTTCATCCCCCCCTCTTTCCTTCTATCCGACGTCATGAACAGGCGGAGGTACTTATTCCGTTCAATTACGTCGATGTACACCCCCTCCTTCTGCGGGTCCTCCTTCGATCTCTTCAACATTGCTGCTGCCTTGGGCTTCACCCGCGTGAGTACCATCTTGTAGTAGGGCTCCACCCCCAGTCCATTCTGCACCTCCATCTTCTGCTCATTCAGCCCCAGCCTTTCCCCCTCTACGTAGGGACGCACCACATACTCGTTCTGCAGTGCCGGCCCTCCCCCGTTCTGCAGCTCGCTCCCCCCAACCACAGAGAAGTCAAGATGCCTCGGCCTCCCGAGCCTGTCTGCCAATGTTCGACTCATCGCCCAAACCTACAAGTCACTCACAGTCAATGGAAAGACGGACACAGTAAATAAAGCTCCGAGGTTCCAGCAAACTTGCGCCCCGGAAGAAGAACAATAGGAATGTTCTAGTATGATAAGTTCTCTTCCAACAGCCGAGTGATACTGTTTGAAGTGTCACTGTTTGCACTAGGTTTTAGCCTTGTACGCTAAAAATTTTATATCAGTATCGAAATTATCGACGATACCCCCTTTTTTTGGAACGTTAAATTCCGATACGATACCGATTCGATACCGATACGATACGATAGCTATCCCTAGCAATCGTAACCCTGCTATAAAATCTTCATAATCATTATGGGTGCTCTTATAAAAAAAATAAGAATTTGAAGCAGTTTTACAGCCAAAAAGATTCATCTTTATGAGATAAATCAACTTGAGAAAATGATTTTTAGGTGAGAAATCGGCTTTCAAAATTAGGTCTAGAGTTAGGTAATTCCCCATAATCATTATGAAATTCACAGTCACTATAAAAATTTATAATTATTATGAAAGTACCCTTTTGAGTTAACCCACTTATGCATTATTGATCGAAAACATTTAAAAGAAAATAGCTTATCTAGTAGCTTATAATTCATTAGTTGGCGACGACCAAAGAACTAGTTTATATTTATTATTTACGTACATTGATCATCATCATCACCACGCACCATCGCGGTACCGCTATCTATATGTAAAAGGCGTCTAGCATTCAGGAAACTAACTTCGGCTAGAACTTCAGCGTCATACTGTCTAGCATACTGAATGTAACGGAAAAAGACGCGTATATGTAGTAGCAAAATAAATATTAGGGCGATGTTATTATTATAGTATTTTATATTTTGATAACTTTAAATTAACTTATGATAAGCCTATATAAAGATGAGCAATATTTGGTTTTGGCAATATTATAATGTGGTTCATATATACATATAGTAGAATGATTCTGAGTCTTAGACATATACATAATAAATCATGTAAGCCAGATAATCAATGATCATATAAGTCGAACAAATATGCAATTGTGTTTAATAGGAACCCATCCAGTGGTATCCACCGCGTCTGATATCCATTTTTTGTTCGCTCGTTCTGGAACGGTACGGTTCTGTCGCAGTGAAGACCATCGTTCAATGATCTCTGCCCCATTCACCAATCTAGATTTTTCATTTACAATCCCCACCGCCCCACGAAGGCCGACTTGTTTGCCTATACTTCGCCGTCTGCTGTTCTAACAAGACCGAATGACTCTAGGAATGACTTGACACCTGCTTAGTTGTCGCCTTTCTCTGCAAGCTTCCTTTTCACACCAGGAGATAAGACTCACTCAGTGATACGATTGAGACAAACAGAAGGTGAGAGGAGAGGATGCAAGATAGAACGAAGAAAGCAAGAATTAAGAAGATCGTACTTCACTGCAGACTGAGAGGACAGAAAGATGACCGCATGCACACGAACGGAAATAAGGGACAGAGAAGAGAAGACACAGCAGGGAGGGTTCTTCAATGAAGTGAGTGAAGGGATGGATGCAGAGAGCAAGTGTTGTGCCAGGAGGTCTGCACACCACGCCTGAAAGATCAGAGACAGACAAAAAAGAAGGAAGGAAGAGGCGAAGGAAGGGGAGGGGATGCAAACGATCCCCCATACAGTAAGAAAGTCAGGCAAGAAGGAAGGAAGAGCTAGAAACAGAGACAGACAGAGAAGAAAAGACAGACAGATACCCCTGTCTTCCTCACAACGAAATGAAACGGAGCAAGGCACGTCTATGAAGGGAGAAGGCCCCCAGACAGACACCAGAAAGGGTGGGTCCATACAGGCCTGCCTGAGCAGAAAGGAAGGAAGGAAGGAAGGAAGGAAAGAAGTGCAGAGAGAAAGTGAAAGAAAAGAAAATGAGAAGAAAAAAATCGGGGACCAAATTGTCCGTCCTAACAAGCCAACGAGCAGACATGCGAGAATGTCTGTCAGGCTCACCGTCTTGCTCCCACTTCAACATTATTAAGGCACACGTTACTCACAAAAACAGACCAGTCACCAACATACAACCAAAAAGACGCACTCAGACACTGACTCACTCCCTCAGTGACTTTAATAAGAGGATGCCGAACGACAGAAGAAATGCGGCGAAGTAGACGGAACTAGAGTATTAGGGAAAGAACAATTCATTTTCTCAACAAACAAACAAGTCTAGTGAGGCAATTCGCAGACAAAAAAGTTGCTCATTCCATTGAATCAGTCTCTCTTTCCAAGGCAGTCTCTTTCGATCTTCTCCTCTTCTCAAGCAAACAAACAGGACCCACCCAGCCTCACTCTATCTATCTGGGTTTTCCTTCGCCCCCTCCATCCCCACCCCCCCGCTTCATCTGTCTCTTCGCATCTTCCTGTCTCATTATTTATTTTCTGCTTTGCTTTCTTCGTCATCTTGCTCACTTGAACCCCGAACCCTAACATTCTTCCTCTCATACAACTAAAGAAAGGGCTCCTTTCGGAGGCATTGTCACAAACGGCACATGCAGGTCGGCCTGGTCAGGCCTCTTTCTTTCTTGCGGTACCGATTCAGCAAACGACTCGATCACTCACACCATTCCTTTATGCACTCAAACAAGAAAAGAAAAGAAGGGCACGTGAGGGACAAATCAGTGGCCATTCAAAGCTGCACCCGCCCACGGCTGTGCAAGCTTCACGTCTTTCTTCTCAGGGGGAGGAGGCATGTTGCCCCCCTCCCTGGAGGCCCACCGAGATTCCAGGTGCTCCAAGTTGATACCGACCTGCAAGAATGATTGCACCCACGCACGTGGAATGAACGATCAGAAAAGAAGAAGGAAAGACAGAAAGAAAGACGGGAAGAGCACGGAGGAGGAGCGGGAAATTGACGGGGGGTCAATTGACTATTCATCATCTTGGAAGATTGAAATGAAAGGCCGGTGGAACAAAGGGAGTGATCTCCTTGAGAAAAAAAAAAGACTTTAGGGAGGGACACTCAAGAAGAAGAAAACGAACGGAGAAGGACTTGAAGAAGCAGGAAGGAAGGGCGCAAAAATTGATCAATCAAATTCCTCATCATATGTATTGTTTCTGTTTGGACTCTTGAATGGGACAAGGGCGGGAATAGAAACAAGGCGCGAGGGGGTCTGTCCGTCTGAAGAGAGGGAACAAAGAGCCCAAGGAGAAAAGAGAGTGAATGTGAGACTAGAAAAAAAAAGGAAAGAAAAGAAAGGAAAAATGGAGAAGAAGAAGGCAAGCAGCGAACAAAAGTAAGAAAAGGAGATCAAACTCGAGAAAGAAAGACTGGCGACACCCACAGAAATGAAGGTGACCAAATGTTCTTGCGGTCGCAAACATGTAGGTCAGTGACTGTAAACAATGGTACTTCCGCATACCAGCTTCGCATTTCGCCATCAGAATCACTGCAAGTGTTTTGAGATTTTTCCTTCACCCCGTGCCCACGAGAACCGATTGACAGACTGACTGACTGACAGACCATGGCCTCTCCGAGGTCAGTGGAGACTTCCATCAACTTCTTTGGGTCTCTAAAGTGCGTGACCGCCTGCACGATGGCCGAGGCTCTCTTGGCCGGGTCCCCTGACTTGAAGATCCCGCTGCCCACAAACACGCCGTCAACACCCAGTTGCATTGCCATGGCGGCGTCTGCAGGAAGGAAGGAATAGAAAGCAGAAGAGACAGACAGACTAGATCGTCTTTTCTTCACTTCAGACAGACAGACAGACAGGGAGGGAGTTGTGCATCAACAGAGGTGACACCCCCTTCCCCCCCTTCCCTTCACTTCCCTCACCCCTCACCTGCCGGAGTGGCCACCCCCCCTGCAGCAAAGTTGACGACGGGAAGTCTCCCCAGTTTCTTCACTTCCTTCACGAGGTCAAGAGGAGCGCCGATCTGCTTCGCGAAAGTGAAGACCTCTGTGTCATCAAGGCCCTGAGAGAAAGAGAGAGAAAGAAAGAGAGAATAAATGCAGAGAGGTGCAACAACGTCAATTTCAAGCAGGGGGCGAGGAAGCGGGACCGACTGACAGAGAGACAGTCAGACAAGCACTCTTTCTGCGTTTTTCTTTCAAAAAAGAACGGAAGAGACCGGCTTCCTTCATGTTTGGGGTCCCAAGGAAAGACTCCAGAGGCACAGGATCGAGATAACGAATCGTGAATCCTGGATCCATTCATTCACCCATTCATTCTTTTATTCACTCAATACACTAATATACATACATTCTCTCCCCACAACACAAAAATCAGGAGGCCCGCTGACCTGGAGCATCGCAATTTCTCTCTTCACTGCGCGAATGTGACGCACAGCCTCGACAACGTTGCCCGTCCCGGCTTCACCTGAACAAAAACAAAAAACGGACGCATTGAGCAGTCCATAGACAAACAAAAACGCGGCAAGCGAAAAAGAACTAAGGAAGGCAGAGAGAAAGAGAAACGTTTCCTTTATTCCGTGTTCCATTCCCTGCTGTATCTTGCAGCAAAATCTACCAAAAGGCACGTCACTTCTTTCCCCCTTTTCAACTCCAGACTTTGACACTCCGTTCCCACGCCCCTCCTCCCTGACTGACCTTTGGTTCTGATCATCGAGGCGCCCTCTGCAATTCTTCGCAGGGCCTCTCCGAGGTTGCGGCATCCACACACAAAGGGAACCTGCAGAGCACAATCAGGAAAAGGGAATGTAGAGCTTGACAGCGAAAGGACATCCTGTAGGGACAAGCTGAAGATGTGGAGATGCACCTAGGGGACGGGAGTTCAAGGAGTTTGTGAAGGTAACGGAAATGGCGTCTCCTCCGCGCTTTGCCGTCTCCTCCCTTTCCTTGACTTCTCCGCGGCCTGGTGGCTCTCCCTCTTCATTACAGCCGTCTCACTATCACCTTATCAACCATGCCGTACCGCACTGCCGGCAAACCCACCTTGAAGTTCGTCTTGTCTATGTGGTTCTCGTCGTCAGCCACCGTCAAAACTTCAGACTCATCAATGTAGTCAATTCCCACGGCCTCCAGCACCTGTGCCTCCACGAAGTGGCCAATTCGCACTTTTGCCATCACGGGGATGGAGACAGCCTCCATGATCTTCTTGATCATTCCGGGGTCGGACATACGCGCCACACCTCCAGACCCCCGAATGTCAGCAGGAATCTTCTCCAGGGCCATGACTGCACACGCCCCTGCCTGCTCAGCGATGCGGGCCTGCTCGACATTCATTACATCCATGATCACTCCACCCTTGAGCATCTGGGCGAGGCCCTGCTTCACACGGGCAGTGCCGGTAAGCACTCCATTCCCGTTTACGTGCGGAGCGTCGCCGTTCATTTCGATTCAGTACCTTCGATCCCTCCTTCTTTGTCTCTTTTCCTCACACACAGCACGCAGAGTGGAGGACCAAAAAACCAAGTAAGTTTCAGGAGTATTAAAGCAATTCAGAGAACGTCTGCGTACCAACTGCTGACACGCCAATGAGGAGAAGTGCAATACCGCGCTTGACCTATATCCTGCAGTTTCACACAGTCTGTGACTCAGTCAGAAAGGCATGTGCCAGGCTCAGAGGGCAGCTCAGACAGAGGGAAGTGTCTCGGCATGTATGCGTGCGGCCTGCCGCTGTGAGAAAGAGGCCTTGAGAAAATTTGCGAAAATTTTGCATAGCAAATTCGAGAAGGTGTCCGAGGGATGTTGGAAAGCTGAAGTGCCGGCCATCTTGCCTCTCAGTCACGATTTGGTGCGAACACGGTCCCAGAAGGCAGTTGTCTGGCCTATTTGGGATTCTCTGGGCCCCGAATGCCAATCGTACGCCCATTCTGCAACCGAAAGTCCTCCTTGGCCCCGACGTTGTCCCGAGTCGGAGGGCTTTTATCGCGGGGGATCCCCCCTGGACCCCCAACGACCGTGATTTTTACGGGTCAGTCACGATTTCAAGCACATTGCGGTCCCCCCCCTCGGAAAAAATACGAATTTTGACCTAAAAGCCCATCTGATCGGCCGGGGCCGCGTATTTCACTTCAATCTTCCTTCAACCACCCTTCATTCTGCCACCAGACTTCTGTGCCAGACTTTGCGTTTGAGATCTGTCGGTGGAAGGAAACTCTCTTCTTTTTCTCTTTGGGGAGTGTCACGTGTGTGGATTGAGAGACTCTCCTCGTTTTGCACTTTGTTGTTTTGTGCATGATGGGATTCGTCAGGGGAGCAGGTCTCATCGCAGCAGCTGCTGCTGTGTGCTCCGATGCTTTTGTCTTAAGACCATCCACCGACAGTCTACGAGCGTCATCAAGCAGTAGTGCAAGAACACGGCTAGATGTGGAGAGGGGGCCTTACGGAATGCCTCTTACCACCCCTCTTCTTGACAGAATTTCGTCTCCTTCTGATCTGAAAAGACTTTCCGAATCTGAATTGAAGCAATTGGCAGACGAGTTGAGATGGGAGGTTGTGTCAGTTGTATCAAAAACGGGAGGGCATTTGAGTGCGTCGTTAGGTGTGGTGGAGCTTACTCTCGCTTTGCACTATGTATTTGATGCCCCAGAGGACAAAGTCGTATGGGACGTTTCTCATCAAGTTTACCCGCACAAGGTTTGTCTGCTAGCCGTCTCCTTGTAACAAGCGCAGGCCATCTGCTTGTGCCCCTTGCCGTATTTTTCTTCCGATGTGCTCCTATGCCAAACTGTGTGTGCACTCCCCGCCCCCTCGCTGATCATTCTCTCTTCCCGCCCCTTCCTCCTCACGATTCACTTCACCCCTGTGAACTCATATATTCCCTTGCTCTATTCTCTCCTTTTCTCACTCACATGGCTGCGTGCGTACATGCAGATTTTGACGGGACGGAGGGACAGAATGCTGTCATTGCGACAGAAGGACGGTCTCTCCGGTTTTGCGAAGCGGTCTGAATCCCCATACGACGCCTTTGGGGCGGGACATTCGTCGACTTCCATCTCCGCAATTCAGGGAATGGCGGTGGCAAAAGAACTTCAATTTAGACAGAGAAACAACTGCATCGCGGTCATCGGTGAGTGCACTGCCTTGTTATGAGGCATCTGGGAATGAGGGCGTTGTAGCACAGAATTTTGGTTGGATTGCAAGGATCTCCGAAGAGCAAGAAAGGATACACAAAGCAAGTCAAGCACACAGCAGCCTACAAAAGTACTCAGCAGCCCTCCTGCTCTGGAAACTAAACAGTTCCTCCTGCTCTGTTCCTTCTACCCCCGACTTCTCCATCTCGTCTCACTGCGCTCCCCAGCTCCTGCCGCTCGCTAGGCACTCGTGCGTACGTGTTTGTGTGAATGAGTAGATGAGAGAGGGAGTCTCCCAGCTGCTTGCCACTTTCCCATCCTAGTTCCACATAGGCACACGCTCCTCTTCCAACGCAAAGCATTCAGAATGCGTGACTGGCTGTCTCTGTATGCAGGCGACGGCGCTCTGACAGGCGGCATGGCGTATGAGGCCATGAACAGCTGCGGGTACCTGAACACCCGCATGATCGTCGTCTTGAACGATAACGGACAGGTCTCCCTGCCCACAGGCATGAACAGTGCAGGTGGGTGGGGTAGGGAGAAGGGGGAAGGAGCTGATGAGGGAGGAAGAGGGGTGCACTGAATTTCGAAATGGGTGCAGGTGCAGACCCATGCACAGACACTGTCGGCCTCTTGCATGCCCCGTCTTCCCTGGAGATTTCCTCTTCTGTCAACTGCGTGGTATGTTTCTGGTCATCTTCATACAGCAAGCATGTTTGTATGTGTCCGAACTGTTTTCTCTTCCCTCCGTGTGTTTGTGCAGGTGGGACGGTTCCCGTGGGAGGTCTTTCTGATTACACGTCCAGACTCCTTTCCTCAAAGGCTTTCGTGGACTTCCGTCAGGTCAGTCAGTTTCTCCTTTTTTTTCGTTCTCTCTCTGCCTGGTTGGGGGTGTGTATGTGTTTGAGGGAGCGTGAGGGATCATGAGTGGATGCGACAGCCGTGGTTCTCTTCTTTCTGCGGGAGTGGCAGCTTTTTCGTTCTTTGTTTCTTTCTCTCCTTCCTTCCTGTCGAGAATTTTGTGAAAGACGGGATGGAAACAATCGAAGGAATACTCAAGGGAGCCGATGTGTCACACGTGTCGTTTCCCTTCTTTCTCTGTTTCCGCTCCTTCCTTCCTTCCTTCCCTCCCCCCCCCCTTGCAGGTTGCCAAGGGTCTCTCCAAACTTCTCCCCGGACCCCTTCCTGACGTCTCGGCCCGTCTGGATGAGTATGCCAGAGGGCTTGTCAGTGGAGGCACTTTGTTTGAGGAGTTGGGGTTCTATTACGTTGGGCCTGTGGACGGGCACGAGCTGCACAATCTGATTCCGATTTTGGAAAACTTGAGGGTGAGCGAGTGAGGAGGGGGGTGGAGGGGGTTACAGCTATTTCTGGCATATCGTGGTTTTGGGTGGGCGGTCCCTCCACTAATTCTGTCCAATTTGTTACTGTCACCCGTTCTCATTTGCTTTCTTCAAGAGAAAGTCTTCCTGGCTACCTCAATTGTTTCCCCGCACCCCATTTTGTCCTTCCTTACAACGTGTTTAAATTTGGCTTGACGCGTGCCTGCCTGCTTGCTTGCTTGGTTAAATGTCTGCCTGCTTTCTTTCCTTCAGGATTCTGACGTGAAGAAGCCGATCCTCCTCCACGTGAAGACCGAAAAGGGACACGGATACCCCCCTGCCGTGGCTGCATCTGACACGATGCACGGCGTGGCTCCTTTCGACATCGCCACCGGCAAACAGACCGTCAGTCCAGCCACCGGCTCAACGTTCTGCGTTCCCCTCCTTTGAGCTCGGTTGTGGCTCTGACCGTGCATGCGTTCGTGTTTGTGCTGTCTGTCCTTTCCCCAGAGTCCATGCCGGACAGACCTGATCGGGTGTGCCTACAGATGAAAGCGATGCGGAAGAAACTTGAAATTCATGAGAGGTGAAGTGACAGCTGAGACGAGATTCTTCCTTTTCTGGATTTCTTGTTCCACTTTCTCCTCTTCCGCCGTGCTCCTTGGCGCCCTTCTGCAACTCTCTCTCCCTCTCCCCCCCAACCTTTCCCTGTCTGCAGAAGCCTTCCGGCAGCTCACCCTCCTACACCTCCGTGTTTGCCAACACCCTGATCAAAATCGCGGAGAAGGACAGAAGCGTGGTCGCAGTCACTGCCGCGATGCCTGGAGGGACAGGAGTGGGGACTTTCGGGAAGCGGTTCCCTCAGAGGACATTCGACGTCGGGATTGCAGAACAGGTTGGTCGGAGGGAGGGAGGGAGGAAGCATGGGAGCATGGAGGCTTGGCTTTTCTTGTGAGAGGGGGAGGGCAGACCGGGCAGGGGTGGATGGGGGGACATCTCTTTTCTTTTCTTCAAGAAACGGGTGCGAGGAAATCATTCCGCTACGTAGCACCGAAGGTTGTTGCCTTTTTTGTGTTGAAGACACAATGCTTAGGGACCAACAATGAGCGAAACTTTGCTTTGTCTACCCACCTCTTGTTTGTTTGCTGCTCGTTTTCTGTGACCCAATGCATCGTCCTGTACCCTTTTCCTCCTGTCTGCCTTCCTGTTTGCAGCACGCAGTGACGTTCGGTGCGGGTCTGGCGACTGAGGGCGTGAAGCCTTTCGTTGCTGTGTACTCCACCTTCCTTCAGAGAGCTTACGACCAGGTCGTGCATGACGTCGCTCTCCAAAAACTGCCTGTCAGGTCGGTCTTCGAAGGAGCGAGGGAGGACAGTTTCTTTTTTTGTGTTCTTCAGATGCAGTTTTCCTTCCATCCTTCCGTCCTTCCTTCCTCCCTTCTGTCCGTCCTTCTGTTTCTGTCTGTTCTGTCCTTTCCTTTTCTTTCTTTCTCTCTCTTTTTTTTTTATCCTCCATCTTCTTCTCTCCTCTTGTGATTCGGTTTTGTTGTGTGGAGACAGTGACCCCCTTGTGAACCTGGCCGTTCTCTCTCTCTCTCTCTCTCCCCCTCCCTCCCTCCCTCCCTCCCCCTCTCTCTCGCCTGACTGACTGACTGCTGCAGGTTGATTCTCGACCGCGCCGGTCTCGTGGGTGCCGACGGAGCGACCCACCACGGCAGCTTTGACCTCGCGTACCTTGCCGCCATTCCTGACCTTGTCATCATGGCACCTTCCGATGAGGTCGAACTGATGAACATGCTGCAGGTAGGCGGGTAGGCGGGCAAACGGGGGGGGGGCGGTTCTTGGACGTCTTTTGCAAATGCTTGTATCTTCTCTCTCTCTCCTGTATTCAATGCCTGTTTGTCGGCATCTTGTGCTGACGTCTGCTCTCCCTTTGCCCGTTTGCAACCGTTGTATTGTTGTTGCAGACCGCTTATGAAATCGATGACGGTCCATCTGCTGTCCGTTACCCGAGAGGAAACGGTTACGGCATGGAGTTCCTCAACAGCGAGTTTGGGTGGGTACAATGTTTTGTTTGTTTGTGTCCTTTTTTTTCTGTTTGTTGGGTGGGTGGGTAAGTGGGTGGGTGGGATTCTTTGTTCGTTTGTTTTTTTTTGTCCCTCCCGATGGGGGGGGAGTAGGGAGGGAAATGCCCTCCCGCCCTACCTACCGGCATTTGACTTGAAATTTTGTCGACGCACGCATCTTTTTTCTTTCTTCTTTTTGGTGCTCTCTTCTTTTTTTTGCGGCATGCCGGCAGAGAGAAGGAACAGAGAGCAGAGAGAAATCGATTGAGGTCGTCAAAGCGAGAATTGACAGGCAAGACGTGTGTGTGTGTGTGTGTGAGAGAGAGAGAGAGAGAGCGTCTTCTCGCACGTATGTGAATGTGTTTGCCCAGATCTTTGCATTGATTTTGCCTGCAGATACGAGCTGAGTGAGATGCCCACTGAAGGTGTTGCTGTTCCGATTGGAAAGGGGCGAATCATCAAAAAGGCCCGGGAGGGAGCAGAAAGAAAAGTGGCCATCCTGTCGATTGGTCAGTTTGTTCGTTCGTTCTCCCTACGAGTTCTTCTACTTCTTTCATTTTATCTGGTTTCACCTGCTGTTCCTTTTTTAGACTTCCTCCTGTTTTTTTAGCCCTACGTCTCCACCGTGTCCATGGTTTTCTTGCTTCCCGCTTCTAAGCCTGCTTTGCCTTTTCTGTCTCACTAGCATCCACTGAACCTCCTCCCTCCCTCTGCCTTCCTTCTCTCCTCCCTCCCTCCGTCTTCCTGCAGGCACACGGTTGGCTGTCGCTGTGGATGCGGCAAAGAAACTGGAGGCTCAGCACTCGGATCTCGGGGTGACGGTTGCAGACGCTCGGTCAGTCAGTCAGTCAGTCAGTCAGTCAGTCAGTCAGTCAGTCGTTGGATGGGTGCCTCGTGTGCAGGGTTGCCTTCTTTGTGAACATACCTCCCGTTGTTCCTGCCGCTTTCTTTCCTTCTTTGCTTTTTGATTCAATTGCCGGTGTGGAGAAAACGGTCACTGCAAACTAAAAGTCAAATGGACGCGAGGTGGAAGGAAACCAGAGAGACGGATTCGGTTCCGCCTCCCTCTCTCCTTCTTTCTGTTCCCCTTCTTTCTGTCCCCCTGTCCATCTGTGTGCGTGCATGGTCGACTGACTGTTCTTTCCTCTTTTTCCATCCGGTGCTCTTGTTTTCATTTTTTCCTCCCGCCCTGACTATGTGTGTGCCTGCCCCCCGCTCTTCCTTCCTGCCTTCCCTTCTTCAGGTTCATGAAGCCATTGGACACGGAGCTCATCAGGCAACTCCATGCAGAGCACGAGGGCATGGTAACGATTGAGGAGGGATCGGTAGGAGGATTCGGCAGCCATGTGCTGACCTTCATGGCAGAGGAGAAACTCCTCGATGGGGGATTCAAGGTCACTCAGTGAGGGAGTGAGTGAGAAGGTTCATTCAGTCTTTTGTTTGTTTTGTTCATGACACACAGGCCTGATCGACTCGGAGTTGCCATGCAGTTACGGGGAGAGGAGCTAGGCAAGACGGCGAACGAAGGCTGTTCAGGATCCTCCCTCAGAGAGAGAGAGAAACTTTGGGTGTTGTCAGGGAGAGGGAGGGAAAAAAGACAGGAAGGGCCGGCCGTGCGTGGTTTTTTATTTTTATGTTCTGTGCCCTTCCTGCCCTGTCGCTTTCTGCCTGCAGGTTCGGCCGATGCACCTCCCCGATGAATGGATCGAGGCGGGAACGCAAAACGAACAGTACACTCAGGTGAGAGGGTGGGTGGGTGGGTGGAATCGGTTTGGGGGTGTTGTGTCGCAGGCTCTCGCTGGTCTTCTCCCATTCCCGTGTTTCTGTGAGAGTAGTAGAGTTACCTCAGTGGGGTTGTTGAAATTTCTTTGTCTGTCGTTTTTCCGGTTTCTCTCCCTTCATTTTCCACGATCATCTACAGAGAACAAAGCTCGGAAGCCCTCTCTCTGCTGTTTGTTTGGATTGATGAAGGCACGATTGTCTTGTGCACACGCGCACACACAAACATACAACACGCATGGAGACAGGCAGTCTGAGCCATGGCATGATTCGTTGCAAAAAGGTCTCATGGCAACTTCTCTCCTCTCCTCGCGCCTTCTTTTTTTTGCCTTCCTTGACTACGCGAACGTCCCTTCCTTCCTTGTGCCTGCTGCAGGCTGGTTTGATGACGGCCAACGTTATGAACACTGTGAAGAAGATGGTGGACAAGTGAGTTGCCATCCTTCTTGTGTGAACAGCCATCCTAGTTTGCTCATTCAGTTCGTCAAGAAGTATCTGACTAACTGACTCTTTTTTGCTTCTGTGAGCGTGAAGTCAGTCAATCAGATGGTCGATGGAAGGGGGCAAGACGAATCCAGGGCAGATCGATGGATGGATGGATGGAACGAAGCGACAGTTTTTTGGGGGGCTGTGCACACCAGTTTCGGCAAGATTGTTGAGAGGCTTTGTTTTTTGTCTCGATAATGAAAGCAGCTGGTGCGTCTAGACGTCCGACGTGTCGCTTCATTCTTCCTGTTTGTCTTTCTTTTGTTGTGTTGTGTGCAGGCAACCGCTCCCAGCATGGAACTGAGTGGGACACTTCTTCGTTCTGCTGAGTGGAGAGCTCTCGGCAGAGTCTGTCTCTCTGTCGATGACTTGATTCGCTCGCCTCCTTTCTGTATCTCTCTCTCTTTGTATACGTGTGGGAGGGAAAAAGGTGCACTGGAGTGACTGCATGACTCGTTTGCGTGCTTTGATCGATGGACGGACAGGTTGAGTGATCAGCTTGGAAGAAAGAAAGGAAGGCGTCTTGGTAGTAAGTAGTCCGTCTGGATGTGTAGGTGTGGGTGGTTGGGTGAAGGAAGAGCAAGGAAGAAACCAGAGAGGATTGGTGAGAAAGAAAAAAGTCCCCGAGGATCTTTCCATCCCCTTCCCGTTCTTCCCTTCCTTGCCTCCTTCCTTCCTCCCTCGTAGTCCTGTTGCTTTCCTTCCCCTTCTCCCTCCCTCTGGCTTCTCCCGGAGGTTCTTCTGACCTCTCGACTATTCTTGCGCCTTCCTGCTTCTTCTCTAGCTTTGAACTCTCTCTTTCTCTCTCGCTCGCTCTCGATCTTGCTCTGTCTTTGACTGGGTCTCCTTCGGTTCTCTGCCTGTCTGGGAAGGGAAAAGGAAAGGCAGAAATCACTTTTCTTTGGTGCCGAGAGGGAAACAGAGGAGGCAGGCTTTTCAACTTCTTCCTGAAAGAAAAGAAGAAAAGAAAGAGTCTTTCTTGCCGGAAGTGAAGTGCTGTTTCGTCGCTCACTTTACATCCACACCTCCTGTCGCGTCTTAGCCTGTGAGATAATAAAAGAAGGAAGGAAATAGACAAACAGTGAATGTTTCCTTTTCTACTCGAGACTTTGATGGACATGCGTCCTCTCCCCTTCCAAATCTCTCCACCTGTTTGTTTGTCTGTCTGGTGTGGGAGTGGTCTGATCCGACTGTCTGATTTGACTTTCAAGGAAGGAATGGGAATGAGCCTCCTTGCTTTGTTAGAGAGACGGTGCCTATCGATCTTCATTCATTCATTCATTCATTCATTTCCCTTCGTTCGTTTGTTTGGCCTGGAGTTGAGTTGAGAAGAGGATGAGGGAGAATGAGGGTCTGTCTGCTCCTCGGTCCACCAAAGCGTGTTTTGTTTCTTTTCGTTTGCTTTCCCTCTTTCCCTTCCAGGGCCCTTTCAAGAACAAACGAAATGGACGAAAGAAGGAAAAAGCAAAAAGAAAAGGCGAGCTAGTACTTTTGAGGTTTTTTTGTTGGTTCGTTTGAAAGGTTCTTTCTTTCTTTCTTTCAATCCTTCGTTGAGGCCCCTTCCCCTCTCCCAAATCTTGTACAGTCCCTCTGTTTGATGAGGCAAGGGGGGGAAGGAAGAAAACAGCAAAAATCCGCCTGATCGGATGAATCAAAGTGAAAAGAGTTCGGCGACCGGAACGTGAGGAGGCAAAAAAAGAAAAAAAAGAAAATTGCAGGACACTGTCAGCAGACAGAAGACACAAAGAGAGCTGACCCGAGGTGGAAAAGGAAAAGGGCCAAACAGACTCGGACCTGAGAGGATGATGGCAAGGATCGAATCAAGTGAAGAGAAGGAGTTGCCATCCATCCATCCATGCATCCATTCGTTGTATGACTGCCTGCCTGCCTGAGGGTCTTCTTACCATGCCTGTCCCGTCTGTCTGTCTGTCTGTCTGTCTGTCTGTCTCCATGCCTGCTGGTATGCAATCCGTCGTGCCGACACGTGCTTGCTTGGGTGTATGTTGTTGGGAGGGAAGGGAAGGGAAGGGAAGCATCCTCCTTCGTTTTGAAGCTTCTCTTTGATTGGTGGGTGCATGTTTGCCTGCATTGTGAGGGTGGGTTGGGGGGCGGGGATTGGAGGGGCATCTATGAGAGAGTGTTGCGTAGGTGAGAGCGCCTGCCTGTATTCGAGAGTGCGGTGTGTGCATGCATGTGTGAATCTCAGTATGCTGTGTAGATGTCGATCTTCAATGTGCGAATGTGCTTGCTGATGAGCCCCGCGAATGAATGAAATTACAGTGAGAGTTCTCACACCGTGATATCATAATGTCTCTCTTCTCGACAGGGTCCCGTCAAACGCCATGCAGTTTCCAGTGTGTGTGTCCACCGACATGCAACCATTTTCAGACACATCCACGCGTGTGAGTGCAATCGTCCAATGTAGGCTCTGTCAGGCTGTCTGAATGTTCATGATCTCGCTGGGTTTCCTTGTCATCGATTGAAAAAAATGAGCTGCCTTTTTAATATGCATGAAACGCCAGAAAAAGGGACAGATGCCTGTTCTGTGTACTTTAATAAGCTTTTATTATTATGAATCTGCAATGGCCTTACATGGTATCACTTATAGGGTGTATAAAGAGATATAGTTGGACATAAAACACCGTATGTGATGTTACACATTGATGTTGCATATCGACCTGATTCGACCATTCAATTTAGAGTAATTTATAGAGCTATATGACTATCTTGTTATGACTAGTTATTGTTTTTTTGGTATTTTATATATATTTTTTTAAATTTTATCCTAGATTTTATTATTTAAAAATGTGAAAAAATGCTTGCAAAAACTGAATTATTTAATTATTAAATATGCTTAGTAGGTATTATAATAGGGGTATCATACTCATGGTGCTTTAGATTTAAATATGCATCTAGATATGCATCTACCCTAAAGAATATCCGGTGGAATAGCTAGTGAAAAAGTCCGGTTACCGGACATTTTGACTTGCCTTTTTGAAAAGTCAACTTGCTATTTTCAAAAAGTCCGGTTGGTGGATCTCGAGAAGTATATGGACTATAAAGCTGAAAATTGGTGTACAAAGCGGGCTTAAAGCATCTAGAAGCAAACACTAACTTTTAAAGGCTTTGGACAATTATTTTCCTCAAGTAGAAAAAAAGTCCGGTTGCCTAAAATAGCAAGTCAAAAAGTTAACTTACCAAAATTACTTAATAAAATTTCCGCTACTTGCCAAAAAAAACGGTAAGTTGCCAAAAAAAAAAGTCCGGTTGAGATTTTAATCATATTTTTTCCCTTAAAATCAATGATATTTTTTAATGAAAATGCATGCCTCTGATAGAGCAGTGAAAGGTTAGTATGTGCATCAAGCAACAGGGAACCAAATTCGAGCTAGTTGACGGGATTTACCAAAATTCGTAGTCTTCCCGTTTTGTCTGGTTCCTGCTGAGTATCTGACATCTCAAGAAGACTATTAGAAAATCTTGGAGGAGTTGGTATTGCGGTTCAATTCCTTCATGGTTGACGGGGTCTCTGTTCCATACACAGTTTAAGGAAGAAGCGTCTACAGCTCCACAGGAGAGCCTTTGACGCAGCTAAGAGCAGGAATTGTAACATTCACCGGGGATGATCCCGCAAAGTCCTCTCTGTGTTTCAGAAAACAGTGTGCAAACGCAGTGCACTTTTACTTGGACTGTGAATCCAGAAGAGATCATCGGGCTGGTGATAAGGTGAGCGATTTTGTGAGCATGCAGTTTCCGCTATCATCTGAAACAACACACAAAAGAGACTTAGAAAAATGTGAAGAGGTTAGCTTTAGTGCAAACCATGAAGAAGTAAAAAATCGTGGCTTTCTTAGAAGATCCCCGCTTTTGTCGCTTCTGTTTTTTTCCATTTTGAAATCCGTCCAGCATGACATTCTTCATATTGCAGATGAAGGGGAAGCGAAAAAAGAGCTTGGCCTCTTCTTGGTTTGGGCAGTAGATGAAAAGAAGTTCTTCTGCATGTCTGAATTAGACGCTTTTTTGGCAGACTCGAATATGTGGAAGCAAACAGGATTGCCGCCTACTCAGTGGTTGCGAGAGATTCCACAGAACAAAAAACTGATCAAGCTTGGAGCAGCAGATGTCAGACATGTTTTCCCGCGAGTCATAGCGTTCTTGCAGGAACGGTATCCTCATGTTTTTTCGCGTAAAAATATGCCGGGATGTTCGTTTCGCCTCCATTCACACATTCTTTCGGCCTTGACTGGTCGTTTGGATGAAACAAAAGTCAAAGAGCTCGAAGTCATCATCCCCACATGGCAAAAACTCTTCACAAAAGCATATAGCTGGGCAATACCGAAAATACACTTCTACTCACACTTTCCGCTTTGGATTCGGCGATTTGGATCGCTCAACACTGCAAAGTGTTATGGCTACGAGAGCTTTCATAAAAAAGTATGCAAGAGATTTGCTCTGCAGGGTGGCAGATACACATATGATCGATTCATCATGGAAGATCTGGTTTTCAATTGGCTTTTGAAGCGTGAAAAGGCTAACGAAAGCTATTTTGCAGCAGAGCATTAAACGAGCTTACTGTTTGCATCTGTTTATGCGTAACATTGTCTACATGTTTTCAATTTCTATGTGTTAGCTTCATCATCGTATGTAAGTACATTTTCATGTAAGTTTTTATACGTTTTTTATAGTATATGATAGTAGTTCCTAGAGTTATAAACAAGTTTTTTCATCTTTTATTCTATAGTTGCTTCTTTATTGGCTTAACTCTGTTATTTTTGTAAGAAAAAGATGATTTAAAAAAAGGCAAGTTGACATTTTAAAAAGTTCAGTTGCCATTTCAAAAAGTCCACTAAACTTTTTTGAAAAAAGTCGGGTTGACCGGACTTTTTTTGGTAAGTTGACTTCTTGACTTGCTATTTTAGGCAACCGGACTTTTTTTCTACTTGAGAAAAATAATTGTCCAAAGCCCTTAAAAGTTAGTGTTTGCTTCTAGACGCTTTAAGCCTGCTTTGTACACCAATTTTCAGCTTTATAGTCCATATACTTCTCGAGATCCACCAACCGGACTTTTTGAAAATAGCAAGTTGACTTTTCAAAAAGGCAAGTCAAAATGTCCGGTAACTGGACTTTTTTAGTAGCTATTCCACTGGACATTCTTTAGGGTAGAGGTACACAGTTCCTTCAACTTTGGTTTTTGAGTCCCTCTCTAGGTCCTTCTCTTCCTTTTACCCTTTTTACTAGCCTTTCCAGTCTTTGGTCTAGTCTTTGGTATAAGCCGGTACAAGCTCTCCATACAACAACTTGAACCTTTACCTGCCGGTGCCATTTTAATACCGATATATATATATATATATATATATATATATATTTCGATTACCTAGAATCTCTATTATATATAAATAAATAAATAAAGCTGCACTGTTTTTAAGTTCCGTCCTTTCACGCACACATGCCGAAAGAAAGGCACAGATATCAAGGTCTGATCCGTTTGGGACCCGTGAATCTCTAACAAGCTTCGGTATTTTTTTTTTTTTTGCTCTAACTCCTTCACTTTCTTCCTCAAAAACTTAGTTTCAAATGCTCAATGCGCATGGAACCTAGGTTGAGTAAGCATTCTACATGACATAGGGTTGTTTTTAAAGCCTTGCTAGTGGCTTGGGGTCTGGCTTTACTGGATCTAAGATTTAACCCTCAATCATTCATTCATTCCTTCATTCATTTATTCATTCATTCAGTTTACTATTTTAAATTACCTTAAATTACTGAGCTAAATTGATATAAATTTAAATCACTTTAACTTGAACTTACTTTTCTAAATTATAGAAAGTTATACGATAAGTTTAAAAACATGTGTGTTTGATTATATTTATTTATATTTAGCTTTATATGTTTCTAAAATTCTTAAAAAAAAAAAAATAATAAAATTTTTAAAAGTTTTTTTTTTGGAATTTTATAGTGCAGCTCCTAGTAGGGACTGCCACTGGTTTGTAGCATTACACCAATCCTGTAGGGCTACACAATCACTTTTTTCAAAATGTTTTGTTAAGCCAGATATTGCCACCTAGAGCTGCGTTAATGCCTTGCGCCGCTGTCGTTGTGCCACATCGATATACATGTGTACCCGCATCACTTGCCGCACCGCCACAGTACATACGCACGTCATGAAGCGAGAATTGATTTCCGTTACCTCGTGTCATCAGTTGATGGATTGAAGTGCTCCATAGACTGATTTACTGTAGAGGCCTTCCTCTGACAGTTCTTACTTTCTAGCGATGCCGAACGATCACCTATATCATCTCGGCTAGCAAAGTAGGAGCTCCGCCTACCTTTGGCAAGCAAGTTATATACTTATAGCCTGTAATCTATTTTAACAGCGTTAAACGACCACTAGCTATGAAGGTGGGATTAAGGAAGAAGAGCTTCACTCTGCTCCTCTCCTCATTGATTTGTGATTCGTCTTTGTCTGTTAGTTATGCAAAAGCGTTTGTCTTGCCCTTCTCTTCTTTCTTTCAGTCTCTTTTCATGTCTTATAGCCTTTTTGCCTTCAAGTTTTCATCTTTCCAAAGAGAAAGGAGCTGCATCCTTGCTCAGCTTATTTCTATGCCTCTATCTATCTCTTTCTCTGTCTTTCCTTTATGACTTTCACTGTCTCTACTTTTCTTTGTGATTGAACGTCGTACATCTATCTCTGAACTTCTTTCTGACTTTCTATCTCTCTCTCTGGTCTTCTTAAGGTATCACAAAAAGGTCTTTCTTGCTTCCTTTATTCATCTGTTTGCTGTATTTTCTTTTTTTTCCTTCTGTCTATTTCCTTGGGACTCCTTGGGATCGAGTTGCATCAAGAGCTCCATTGGGACCGACCTGCATGAACATCCTCCTGGAATCGACCTGAACTCATACAGATCCATGCGCGGCACGTCTGTATATCTTTTAGACTTTCAGAAGTGACGGTCCATCTCTTCCCTCGTTAAGTGTGCCTCTTAACTCGATAAGTTTTTGAGAGCGGGGGGGAGCGAATTATTGATTGACTCATGTCGTTGTGTTTGATTGGATTGTCAGTCGACTGCCTGTCTCTGTGTAACTGACTGATTGCTGCTGATTGCTTTCCTTTTATGATGAAAGTTTTATCTTTGTCTAATTCCAATCAAGTCAGTCTGTCATGTCTTCTCTGTTCGAGTTGCGATCTTATATCGTCTCTTCTCCCTCTTCGTACGTGTCTGTCGACTCCATGAGTCTCTGAAAGCGGGGGGGGGCGAGCGTCTGCTTCGATCGAGAGATAAATAAACACAATTTGAGAAGACAAACGAAGCATAAGAACTGTGCCTGTCTGACGTGTCTGTTCGAAAATTCATGATATCTGAATTCGATGGAATTGTCTTTCTGTGCAAAGCATACTTGAGTGAATGCCACGTCTTCTCACTGCACCACGGTCGACCTCTGTCTTTGACTCTCTATCTGTTGTGTCCATTTTCCTTTTCTCTGTCCTTTTCCCAACTTGAAGGTCCTTTCCTATAAAAGTCCTTAGGTTCAATCACCTGACTTTCTTTTTCTTTGGCAGTGGTTTTTGTAATTTCTCTCTTCTGTAATTGTCAGGTTCTTCTGCACTATGTGCGACTACCTGCAACTGATGAATTTGATTTCTCTATTGTTGCTTATGGATGAAAGAGAGAGCGGGCGGGAGTGCATGAAGGGATAACAGATGAATGGAAAGAATTTCATGAAGAAAGAAGTGTAAAGGAGAAATTAAGTACTTATTAAGTTTGCCTGTATGCGTTATTGTCAACAGTCTGTTTTGTATCTGTCCATCCATATGTAGCGTTGTCCTCGGGCTGTGACAGAACATGCATAAAGCAAAGGGGTGAATGAAGTGAAAAAGAATGGAATAGAAGAACTGAATGAGTTTTTTTGTGAGTTTAGTAACTTCAGTTTTGTTTGTTTGATTCTGTTCGTAAAGCTCAGTTAGGGAGCGAGTGGCTGTTTGTTGGTTTCTGTTTCGTCTTATCGAGTTCAGCAAGAAAGAAATCGATTTATCTGTTTTGGATGTACCGCACCTCGCTTCCGTCTTGATTTTCTTTTGTTAGTCAATTTGTTTTGATTCTCTTTTATGTTTTCTGTTGAGATCAGAAAGTGATCCTCTCGTGAGATGCGTCAGGGGGGGAGTCAGATATTGCCACCTGGAGCTGCGTTAATGCCTTGTCCATGTGCACCGCCATCGTTATGCCACATCGATATACATGCGTACCCGCGTCGCCTGCCTTGCGCCACACTGCATACGCATATCACGAAGCAAGAATTAACTGATTTCCGTTACCTCGCGTCGTCAGTTGATGGATTGAAGTGCTCCAGAGACTAATTTACTGCAGAGGCCTTCCTCTGACAGTTCTTACTTTCTAATAATGCTGAACGATCACCTATATCGTCTCGGCTAGCAGAGTAAGAGCTCCGCCTGCCTTTGGCAAACAGGTTATATACTTATAGCCTGTAATCTATTTTAACAGCATTAAACGACCACGGCCTGGCGGTAAGCTGAATATCATCATCACTAGCCATGAAGGTGGGATTAAGGTAGTGACCATGTTTGATTTGATTTGATTTGATTTGATTTAATTTGAGGTAGGGCTTAAGCTCAAATCAAATATCTAGTCAGGGAGGACTTAGTGTTTAAAGACCTATCAAATACGATCAAATATTTGATCAATATGACTTTCAACCTCAAATATGAAGGTCCCGAAAAAATTTTGCAGGCACCAATCCGTCACGCATGCTGATTCAAATGAAAAAACCTAAATCTTGATGGTTTGCTCTCAAAAAAAAAACGTTTTGAGCTGCACTGAAACTAGCGTTTCACCCCCTTTTACTTTATGCAGAGGTAAACTGATCAGCTGAACGTTTTCCCGAAAAG
>JAHBMJ010002147.1:0-22172 GCA_018398765.1 Chromera velia | reverse complement strand
GCTTGGAAGTGCGGACACAGAAGTGGCGGACAAAAGCACAAAAATCAAGAAGTCGCCAGAACCACAACGCCAGAAGCCACAAGATGCGATCAGAACATTATCGAGGAACCCAATATAGAGTCGAGATCACGGAAATATCACTGAGGTTGTCTGTTCCTCTTACCAGACTCA
Organism: Chromera velia; assembly: GCA_018398765.1. Taxonomy (NCBI): domain Eukaryota; family Chromeraceae; genus Chromera; species Chromera velia. The sequence goes on along the minus strand of JAHBMJ010002147.1, from coordinate 22,001 downwards.
ATCACTCATCAGATCATCTTCAGTATTCAATACATGGGTGCAGTATTACATGGATCGATGCATGCGCATGGATGCAGAAAAGGTCCGGCGCTCCGGCGCCCTGCCCTTTTTGCGGCGCGCTCTTAGCGCCACTGCCCTCCCCGACTTTGCTGTGATGTGCGGGACTGCCTCCTGCTTTTCCAAATGAGAGGTGAGTTGTTGATAAGAACAACCCAGCCCGTCTGAGGATGTGGGAAGGCGGCGTTGCTAAACGATGAGTCCCCATGCTCGATGGCAGTCAGCTTGGTCGGGTCGGAGGAAGGACGGACGTGGATCCCAAGAGATGGGTGCAAACGGAGGTAGCGCACCGTTTAGAGGAGAAGACGAAGAGCCCTCTCGGTTGGGGACGCCAGAAAATATGACAGGTAGGAGTGTGTAAGAGCGACATCTGGCCGTGTGCAGCTCGCCACGTAGCCTACCTCGGAAGACCTTCACACCTGCGGCAGACAGCAGAGGAGAGGTGTCATCCTCATGCGTAGACCCGACAGGGAGAGGCTTGTCTGCACGTCGGTCAGAGCCGGCCATATCACAAGGGAGGACAAGGGAGGCAACGTAGTCATGTTGGTGGCAGAACATGCCAGTGGTGGAGACGTCGAACTGTACACTAACAAAACGACCCTCTAAGAGATCGGTGTAATCACCGCACATCACGATGTCTTTGAGGGGGTCGATCGTAGCTGCCGCATCCTCCCCGATGCCCAAAATGAGCAGGTCGTCACAGTAGGTAGCCAGGAGAGCACGAAGCTCACCATCGGCACGATATAACGCCCACATGCCCAGAAAGAGCGTTGGCTCCCATCCAAGGGAGCGGAGGACAGAGGTAAGAAAATCTTCAAAGACCTTGCCCGCGTTGGGCAAGCCGTAGACGGCCTTGCGGAGGACCCAAAGAAACTGCCCATGGTCTGGGTGGTCAGAAGGGGGGATGGCAACAAGGGGGGGGCGATCAGGAGGCAACAGGGCTTCTAGGTATGCCTGCACGACATCGGCCTTCTAAAGGGAAAGGTCGACGCCTCGACGCCTGCAAGCGTCCAATGCAATTTGCAGGACAATGCGCACAGCTTCGGGGGGGCAGAGTCAGGTGGCGACGCTCAAACCCTCCCGAGGGACCTGCTTGCCGTTAATGACGGTACACGTCTTAAACTTGCGCGTGCCGTCGTCCTGAAGCTTCTCGGTGCGCACACGGAAAAGAGGGACACGAGGAACGTTCCTTGGGACCTCAGAGATCGGAGTCCTGATATAGACCTCCCGATCGATCCATCCCTGATCCTCCTTCTGGTCTGCGAAACAGACAAGCTGACAGGAAGCAGGACACAGATGTTTTAAACTCACTGGTCAGTACATGGTTGCAGCATACACCGACAAATCAATAGAAGCAAGAAAAGCGATAGCAGATGCGACAGAAGGGTCAGACAAATGAGCAGTGCTACCTGGATACTCATAGAAATGATATCCATCCGAGCCAGAGGCAAAATGAGAGCAGAGAGAAGGGGGAAGACGAGACCCACGATTGCCCCGCAAATGCTCCATCTTGAAGCCTGCTGCCGCGATCTAACCGTGCAACAGTTCAATAATCTCTGCCGCATGCTTGGAAGTACGCTTATCGTACGAGACATACCCCCCTCCCGAGGAATAGTAGCCCGGTGCCCACTGCCTGCGGGACAGAGCACATCGCTGGTGGGAACCCCACGCATGGACCTCATACCGGATATCACCCTCTGCTGCTCCATCACTCGGCAGGATACCAAGGATTTTTCCTACCCATAGGAGTGAATGCTCGGGAGAATGATCAATCACCATCGTGCCTGGCTACAGCGGGGCAGGCGTGATGGGGAAAAGAGAGGCGAGAGGGGAAGTTGCTGGCGGGGCAGACTCGGGGATCGGCTGCTAAGTGGGCTGTAAAGACAGAGGCAGATCCGTTGCATGGACAGCAGGCAAGTCAGCAGGAAGCAAAGGGGTAGGGATCAGGGGCACAGGGACCATCACGGTGTCGGGGGGGGACTCAGTCATTGGGTTAGGACCAAAGAGGGGGACAAAGGCTGCTGCTTCCTATTCCTGAAGCAGAGTCAAAGCAGCATCAGCGGAGGAAGGAAGCGAGGCGGAATCTCTCCACCCTGTGCGTTCGGCCAGAGTAGCACCGTAGGGATTGGGTTGTGTACGCATAATGCCAGATGGGACAGAGCGGATGGCTGGACGGAGCTGGTGAAGCGATGCGGTAGTCCGTTGGGGGCGGAGGGACTCATCGGTGGCTACGATTTCGTAGAAGTCACTGTGTTCGTTTTCAATGGAAACAACGCGATAGGGGGCCCAAACGGGGCCACACTTGTGACTTTGACCTGATCTAGGACCTGATCGACCCCCCCCTCCAGAGGCACCCCGGTTGTATATAACAATGTCTTCCACATAATAACTTCGTAAAGCAGACGGGCGAGGAAGGCGGACAGAGGGGAAAGAATGGTAAACACAAGACAGCAAACCAGGGAGGGCAGTGGCCGTGTGACGACAACCCCCCCCCTGTACTGATATTCGGTTGTTCAAACATCGAATCGCCTCATCGTGGATCTTAGGCCATGAGCTGCCGGGGAGCTGACGCTTGAGGAGGAGAGAGCAGATGGAGGCAAGCACCTCTCTCTGCCATCGTTCGGATAAAGAGTTACCGTCCTTGTAGCCGGAGGGCGCGAATGAGAGACGGAAGCCCCGATGTTTGGAGAGCTCAATGAGGGGGGCGTTTGCAAACTCAGACCCCTGGTCGCATCAGATCTCCTTTGGGACCCCAAAACGAGGGAACCATACGTTTTTAAGGAAAGCGATACTAGAAAACGACAGTCTCATGGCTGTTGGGGTGAGCAGCAAAGCGAGGGGCAAGGCTATAAGGGAGGAAATCCTCCAGCACCGTGAGTTGATGAGTTGGACCGCAGTCAGATGCCCCCAAATACAGGCTGTCGAGGTGCAGCCTCGCCCCCACGTATGCCCCCTTGGTGAAGGAGACACTGGGGATGGAGAAAGTTTAACCAACCGGGCCCTTCACCTGCGGACACTCAGGGCAAAAAGAGAGAACACGAGCAACACACGCTCGAATGGTAGTGAGCAGGAGTTCGAAAGAGAAATGAAAGAGGAGTTGAGCCATCACTTCCTTCATACCTGTATGCGCATACTCGCAATGAACCTCGCAAACCAAATCCCAAAAATCAGAAACAGTAAAAATCTTGACTGTGCCTGTCTGTTTGAGTTGAATCATAAATGTGAGTTGAAAAAACTCGAACTTAGAGAGAGAAGGTTCAGATTCAGAGGGGGGAGAATCGCGGTCGTCAGAAAAAGAAACAGAAAGAGAAGGGACATCACCGCCAGTGGTTGCTTTCATAGAAGCCTGCGCTGTAGTGGACGCCCCGCCTGCGAGCCCGCCTGGACGCACTGGCTCCTTCAATCCCTCAACTCCCTCTCCAAAGGGGACAGACGCCTCCTCCGGAGACACAGACATGCACACGCCCTCAGGTGTCTCTCCTCACACACAAACACGCACTCCCTCAGGCGCCTCTCCCATAGACACAGAAACCTCGACACCCGCAATGCCCTCTGGAGGTGAGTGTAGAGCAGGGGTGGTGGTGGGAGAGGTGGTCGTACACATGGCAAAAAGAAGAGGATGGAAGGGGGCAGAGTTATCGATCTCGTCCTCCGATTCATCAGGATCATCCTCTAGGGGGGGACACTCGTCATCGGACTTATCTGAGCCCACCAACGAAGGTGGGGAATCGTCATCTTGGATGAGAGGGAGGCCGTAATACTTCCCGAGGTCGATCCATGTCAAGGTGACATTAGGCCCAGAGGGCGATGGGATCACCATGACATTATCTTTGTAATCCATCTTCAGAGAGCTGCTGGGTAAGGGCTTTCAAGAAGACTCTGAGGAAAGGGATCGAAGACTGTGGAAGGATGAGGAAGGTAATAGACTCAAGGCGGTCGCCAAAGATAACGTTATCGAGCGTGACAGAGTGGGTGGCGTAGACAATGGCCCCGGAAGCCTCAAAGGAGTCGTTGCAACCAGCAGTCCGCACAAGGACTGGGGTGTCGAGTACTTTCACGGTGTACTAAGTGATAGAGGCGGAGACCTTTTCGAGGTAGAGCTCACCAACGGCCTCGACAGTTGCCCCGTCGTCTTTGCCAAAATGAGGGCCGTGGACCAAATCGGGGGAGGTGACGGCAGCAGAGGCAAAAGAGACGGTCGCGCAGTGAATGTTGGCGGCCTTCTTGGAGGCACGGAGCTTGGAGGGACACATGGCATCAAGGTGCCCCTGCTTACCACAACCGCAAACGTGAGCGATCGCTGGGCAAGTAGAGCGATGAGCATGAGGTGAGGCACTGCAAGCGATGCACTTCACATGCTTCCTCCATAGGTGAGCGACCCCGCAGTAGATGTACTTAGGATGGTTGGGCTCGGAAGTAGAAGATGACCTAGAGGGAGGTGCACTCGAGAATCAGATCGTGGCAGAGGGAGTCGGCGTTCTGAGCTGTTGTTCGTAGCGGCGCAGACAGTTACAAAGGCCCATGGGGGTGTAATCCTGCAGGTGTGTGAGGACGTACCGATGAGCGCCTCCTTCAGCGGGAAGTGACTCCAGGAGGATGCTGTACTCGAAGGAGACAAAAGGCTCAGACCCAAACGCCATCGCTGGAACGAGTCAACGGAGACGGCCAAAGACTTTGGCTGCTCGGGCAAAGTAGGTGTCGACGGACTTACTGGTAAGAGAACAAAGTGCTTTGACGGCACGCTAGCATTTCTGGATACGGGACTCGTACGGACCGAGGTAGAGGCTGTCGAGGGTGTTAAGCAGCCACGAAGGGTCATAAATCTAGTCGGCCTGCACAGTGTGAGAACGGAGGACCTCTCGCACCCCTGAAGAGACCTTCTGATGGATGATGCCAGACAGGTCTTGGGGACCAAGTGCATGGGGACCATCCAACGAGCGGACTTCATCCACCACCTTGTGGAAGCTCTCTTTCTACAGTTCCACATCTTCCTGGGGGGTGCCCAAAAAAATCGCTAACTGGTCAATCGCCTTTTTCGCCAACTCACTCCGGCGGGTCACAACTTGAATAGAGTGACCAGGGAAAGGAACGGGGAAAGGCTGCTAGGGTGGCTGCTGCTGCACAAGCGGCATAGGAAGAGAAGGAGATGGAACGTTCTGCCAGAGAGGCCAATAATGGTGTACAGACTGCGGCACAGGAGTCGCGTACGGGCCTGCAGAAGGGAAAAAGCCTGAGGCAGGAGGGATAGGAGTCACCTGTGGAGGAGCAAATCCAAGAAAACCTGGACCAGGAGTTCTGATGGGGTAGTAAGCGGCCTAGTGCCCCGTCAGCAGAGCCGAATGGGGGTACGGAGGAGCGAGAAGAGGTGCAGGGGGACGATCAGTGACACCTGAGGACGCCTCAGCCACCGGGTGCGGAGGGTCGGACACCGGAGGCACAGGAGGTGGATCACCCTGCCCAGCCTGACCAGAGGCACCAGACGCATCAGGTGGAGACACTTCGATATGCTCCTCGACTCCAACCGCTGGCGGAGCGTGATCTGCTGCATCAGGAGGAGACAAAGCAGAAGCGAGCTCAGAGCCAGGTGCGGAAAGACCGGACAGAGATCGTTCAATCACTGGAGTTTGCTCCATTGCAGAAGCTAAGGAGAAGACAAATGGACAAGATGAAAGCCGTTCGACCCGGGAAAAGAAAAACACTTTCTCAGAGAATCAGAGGAAGAAAGCGGGAGCCGGCACCACGAGATGTTTGCTAGACTACAAGAATGAATATCTAGCTACACACAAAGACAGAAATAAAGACTCACGAAGAAATCGATCCGTAGGTCCTTATTCCAGAGAAAGTCATTACAGAATGGCAAGCAGAGAGCCACTTCAAGAGGAGAAACGTTCAATTCTAGCAATCAATCGAGATGAAATAATGAGAAATTTTGTGAGTCAAAATAGATGCGAGAGGAGACGCCTGACGGAGTCCTTGCGTACGGGAACTCCGAAAAGCCCCAAACGAGAAGTGAAAGAGTTCCAAGGATGGCAATCACTTGTGTAAACAATCGGGACTGAGCGTGCAATCACTGATAGGAGAGGTGAGCCGGGATCAGTCAAAGAGAGAAGCACATGTAAAGATGAATATCATGCGTAAGGCGAGCCGACCAGTAGTGGCGCACGCAGTATTTAAGGATCTGGATAGGGACTTACGCGCTTTAAAAATCAATTCGCTCAGTATACGCCTCTTACCAAACGGAAAAAGATAAAAGAAGTGCGCATCGACAAGCAAAGAACAGGAGTAGCATACTTCTGGAACATTACGGATAGACAAATAAAAAGGGGAGATGAGGGGCAGGGCAAAACCTTCACAACATTTTCTTCCCTTGGTAAAGGCTATACCGTTTATTGAGAGAAAAAGACCTCAATCAGGGAAGGACCTATTTTTTAGGGCCCCCGTTTGTTGAGCTGCTATGAGCTACATGCCCTTTAACTAGGCTCCAAGCCCTTACAAACGTTCCAAAACTTATTATGTTTGAAAGTTTTGTCATGCATGTCGCGTCTCCATATATGAGAGGCGGATTTAACCTAGTTTGTCAATTTGTTCCGTCCTACAACCACCAGCGACGAAAATAAGTGCGACTTCGATCACTTTGATACAGCTGATCAATCGCGGCTTCACAACAGGTGGGACAATCAAAAGAGAGAGAAAAGAGACAGAGGGGATGCAGGGCAGAACCTTCGAGACACTTCAGCTCTTTCATTGAAAAAAGGCTACCCTTTTAATCAGAAAGACCTTAATTGTGCAGAGGTTCAAAACTTATTATAGCTTAACTTACGATTGTGCGCGATTGCATGCGAATGCGCGCGAATAAACTTAAAGGCAGGCTAGAAAAAAATTGCACTATACTATTTTTATGAATAGTGGTTTTCATAACCATTATACTGACTCAGAGCCGTATGAATAATTATCACAGCTTCAATATCAGATATCGATAGCAGATCGAGTAAGACATAGAAAGAGATGTCGTGTTCCGTCACCCCTCAAGGGCAAAGGACTTCCAATCAAGTAGATTGATTGTTGCAATACGGTCGTCATCCCTGTGAAAAAAACCCATATGGGTGCGTTAAAGGCGTCTGCGCTTTCTTTCAACTGTTGTTCAGTGTTGCTCAGACTTGTTGCTCCTTGCCTTAGTCAGTGTGAGTGCCCCTTTGTCGGAGACCTTCCCTGCATCGTTTCCGAAGACCTCTCTGACCCTGCTGGCCCGTCTGACAACAAGGTGGGGAGGCCACAGGGTCCGTCGAAGAAGACTCTTGAGGAGTTGAAGCGCCTGGAGGGCTCGAAACTGTTCCGGTGTGTCTTCTTGTGTATCAAAGAGTTCTTCCTTGATTTTGATTTTGCGCAGGTGCAGGATGTTTTGTAGGTAAACTTGGCAAACACGTGACAACAGCCCTGTCACTGGTGGGGGAGGGTTCCGTGTGAACATCGCGAGTCGAGGAAGAAGGAGGCCCGGCAGTGTCCAAGAAGCTGCCTGGAAAAATGGAATGGGGGGGGGAACAATCGGGACTCAGGCATCTACGGGAGAGACAAAGCTCTTAATGGAATGTGTGTCCGGCAGTGGGGGGGGTGTTTGGGTTGGAACAGGTCTACAGATGAAAACGAAAATTCAGACCGTGGTTGTTGGAAAGGAGACTAAGGGGGGGCGAGAACAAAAAGTTTCTGTGAAGCCAAAAGTGCTTCTGCTGAGCCATGAGACCCTCCTAGCAGCAGATGAATCATAGCAGAAGGAGTTCAGGAGGCAAGAGAGAGGGAGGGAAGCGACAAGATAGGTTGCTTCCAGCAAGAAGAGGGAGAGGGCGAACCATGCCTTCTCTCAGTCTCCGTCTCTCCCCCCCTGAATGGAGGCTCCTCTTGAATGTGTTCGTTGTCGTTCAAGAGGGCCATGACACTGAAAATTCGGGGACGCAGAGCCGCATGCTTCGAGAGCAATGCCCTGCAAGCAGTCATGCGCAGATGGAAAAAGGGCGTCCACCCAATCAGTCATAGAATTCTAGGAAGCGGGGGCCTCATGCAGTCAGTCACAAACACAGCACTCCATACAAGAAAAAAAATGCTGGTTTGAAGAGCTGACTGGAAAATGCATAGAGACACAGCAATATTGCAAAGAGGAGCACCGTCCAAGTCAGATTCTGCAGAAACAGATCCTTGTATCTGCAAAACGACCGCCATGAGAGGCCCCACAGAGAGAACCAGTTAACTGCATGGGAACGAAAGAAGTGCATGCAGACGCAAATGCTGACACGCGAGCGAAAAGCTGGACGTTTCTCGGAAAAAAGGGGAAAAAGAGATGCGTGATGATCGATGGGACACGCAAGCCAGAAAAAGTACTTTGGGGGAGCATCGCTCCCTGCAGGTATCATGACATCTCCGTCACATCTCTCTCTCTCTCTCTCTCTCTCTCTCTCTCTCTCTCTCTGAAAAAACTTACTCGCAGATCACACGGAGCTTCTTAGAGGCATCTGAGGGTACTTCTGGGACTGGTTCGGCTACGGGATTCGGCGAGTTGCCGAAGGGAAGTCTGCCCCTTGCCAGCATCTGCAAGCAGGCAGGTTTTTCCATTGAAGAGTGTGAATAGACAGACGCGCGATGATTGAATTGGTGGAGTAGAAGGTGATAATCATTGACGGAAAATACAAAGAGCATGCAGGCCTTGAGACAGAGAAAGATTATGTTGCATGGACAAGAACAAAACGGGGCAATTAAGGTGCTGGAATGGATGAGAAAACCTGGACGTGCATGAAACCGCCGACAAGCGCACAGTGCGAAACAGACCCCAAGTTGACCTGCTGCGCTCGAGGGGGGGATTCAGAAATTCCTTCTTGGGGAAAGAAAAATATTTCGGTCCAGCAGTTAGTCAGCCAGCCAGCCAGCCAGCCAGCCAGCCTCTTTCTCCGTTTCTCTCTCCGATTCCCTCCTGCCCCTACTTCCGACCTCTCTCTTTCTGTATCTCTATCTATCTTAGAATATCTATCTCTGTTTCTATCTCTTCTTTTCTTCTCCCTCCCTCTCTCTCTTTCCTCTCTCTTCCCTCTTTCTCTCTTTCTCTCTATTTCTTTCACGCCCACCGGCACTCTCTTTTCCCTTCTCTCTCTCTCTCTCTCTCTCTCTCTCTCTCTCTCTCTCCACACACACACACACACACACACACACACACAAAGACTCTGTCCGTCACCGTCTTCCATTTTCAAGCCAATCCCGTCTGAATCTCACACGCACTCAAATAATCCCACACCCACACTTGCACATAGAAGAGAAGAGGGAGAGAGAGTGCATTTGTCACACATTGTTGTGCGTGTGCTTGTAGTTTCTTCATGAAGGTTGACACTCAATTCAGATACTCTAGCTCCCAAAAGAGCCAACACGCAGTCAGACTTGCCTGGAAAAGAATGCATCCCAGAGCCCAGAGGTCTCCCAGTTCGCAAAACTCCCCCCCTGACACAACCTCGGGAGCGTGATACAACCTTGTTCCCTCGCTCTCCACCCTCACTCCCCTCGACATCTCTTTCGCTAGGCCGAAGTCACAGAGCTTCAACACCTTCCTCAAGAGGTCCGTGCCAGAACATTGTCTGGCTTGAGGTGCCTATTTACCCATCCCGCTGCATGCATGGCCGCAATTCCTACAGCGATCTGCAGGAGCAACCTGCAGACACATTGCATGACAACACGCAGGTCAGCAGACCGACCGACCGACCGACCGACCGACTGTATGAGTTCTTTTCCGTCTCTGCTCCAGAAAGGCAGCCAGACTATGTTTTTCTTTTTTTCCCCTCGTTTTTTTCATGTGCAGAGACAAACAGGCTGAAATCATGCTTTCCCCTCGGTTTCTTCATGTACACGAGAGACAAAAAGAAAGAAGTAACCAAAGATAAAAGAACAACACGGCCATTTCGACAACGCGTGCAGGAGGGCCGAAAAGTGCAGATGTAGGCACCCGTCAGGACTTCATGTGACAGACACACAAAGCGACAGATACACAGAGAACAGAGACACCTAGACAATGAAGAGAAGAGAAAAAAGGAGCGCTTGTGAACGAGGTAAATCAAAATGGAGACAGCCTCTAGGGTTTGAGCGTGGGTTGACTCCAGTTGACTGTGCGAGCCGATACAGCCAAAAATGTGAAAAGAGATATGCTCAACAGACGTACAATTTCACTTCTTCTTCTGTAAGGTCGTTTCCCTCTTTGAGGAGGTCCTTGAGAGTTCCTCCATGCCCAAGCTCCATGACGATAGACAGGTTCCCCATTCTGTCGGTCCAGGTCTCCTCCACCTGAACGATGCCACTGGAGCAGACCCTGTCGAGAAAAACTTTCTCTTCAACGATCCTGGAGCGATCCCCTCCCGGTCCTTCGGTTACCCTCTTCAGGGCTTTGAAGGAATTTCCAATGCTCACTAGAAAGACTTCTCCAAAACATCCTCCTCCGATTTTTCCTAGATTGTCGATTCTGCATGCATTTATCGAGGAGATCGAGTCAAATCACACGGGGATCATCAAACACGGAAGCTTGAAAATAGAGAGACTCAATCACAATGAGTGTTGAATGTGCTTTTTCGCAAAAGACTTGGGAAATTCAATGAAACTCAAAAGAAAAAAGACACAACCGAACGGTATTTGCAGGAAGACAGAAAAAGAAGAAGACCAGAAAAGATGCACACAGTGACACGGAAAGGGAAAGTCTTCACACATGCTTTCCTGCAGACACAGAAGCCTAAGGAGGCAATGTAGACGGGTGCACTTTTGAAGATGGGCAGAAAAAAGATAAGGCGGATGGATACGGGATACGTGGAAGAAAGATTCCAAGCGATAACGGAAATCAGATGTACACCATCGATGGCCTCAACAATCAGCAACCAGAACAATGGCGGTGGACGAACGACTGAGCAACATGCCCGGAAGGATGAGCGTTAATTGAACCTACCACTTTCGATTTGTACGAAGAAAACACATATCACGATCTACCAAGAGTAAGCAAGCAAGCCTGCTTTCCCAGATGTCTTGATTGCACTGTTGAGGAGGAAACAGATTAGAGGCTTAGGTAGTCAGGAAGTGGGATGGAGAGTGCCATACTTAAAGGGACAGGTATGCAAACGACAACATGTTGTGAACTTGCTTTTCCCCGTTTCGACCGTACAACTGTGTGTTGGACGGTGTCACCGCATTCCTCAGGGAGGGGAGCTGGGGGCCCTTTTTTGCCTTCTTGATCAGTCCTTTGAGCATCATCTTACTTGGTTTACCAACTTTGGGCACTTTGCTCACAACTTGCCAGGCGTACAACGCAGAAAACCTAGCTCAGTGCATGCTTCACAACGTACTGTTGCTCAAAGTGGCAGACTGAGCCGACTGAGTCCGTCGAATTCTACAGTGATGGCACAGTACCGAACGGTTTGGCGGGAGGAAATCAGCTTCTTCCTCTTCTACATAGTACTTTGGACAGACACTTCACACAGTGGCAGCAACACTTGAACAGAGCAACACATTTGACAGTCTCCACTGTGACTCTGGCATGCAGTGGAAGCAACAGGCAACGGGTGCCCTGCATGCGGGATCTGACGCACGCACTCCGTGCGAAGTGCCCGGAAAGCGATTGCATGCAAGGTATTGAATTAAGTGCCCTAGCTCTCAGTTGTATTTCCGGGGCATCTCTTGCGTGCGTCAGATTTTTGATCCGAGATCTCGTCCCCTGAAACATGCCAGCTCCGCTTCGTGCGTGCCAAGCCAGCACTCGAAATCACCCCCGTAGAAACATGTAGAAACCATCACTTGTGAGAGTCAAACAGCCTCAAGAAGGAAATGCAGGAAGAACCCGACGATAAGGAAGAAAAACGGCTCAGAATTGGCGAAGCTTGACCACAGCAACAGTTGTTCAGTCTCCTTGTGAAGCGCGTGCCCGAAGCGAGCTGAGCTGGCTGCGTCTGGTCGTGCAAAGCAAACTGAGAACCGAACTCCCACTATGACGAAGTTCCAGAGGAGGACTGTGACACAAGGCTGACAAACTGACGCCAGCTTCGGACGGAAACAACACACACGCCAAAGCCCACCGCCGATACGGCGATACCCCGAGGAGCATGTTCAGGAAGACCATGACTGTGTCCCTGCACCAACAGCAAGCACTCGCAACACCAAAGCCCCAGGCCGAGATGCTCGAATGATGACACAACTCCTCGGAGGAACACAGGCTGGGCACCTGACCACAAACCTGAAATGATGAGCAAGCAGGCTCACCGGCATACAAAGGAACTGCATGCAGTATGAAGAGTCCGGGCCGAACAACGGCTTCTCTGCAGGCGCGTGCACATACTCACACACGCTCATTCACTCTCTCCCCTCTTGCACACACTCACGCGCTCCCTCAATCGTTCCCTCACTCACCTGCGCCCGCCCGAGCCCGCCTACTCACACGCTTCCCATGCAACGTGTCACCTATCGTGGATACTTCAGAAAGACAAGCGGACACACTGTGTCACACACGCAGGAAAGGAGTCAGAGTCGTTTCGGGTTCCATCGCCCCTCTGCATGGCTTTCGGGCAGGCACGGAGAGTCGTCTCTGTTTTCAAGACCCCTCTGGCTTTCGGGCAGGCAAGGAGAGTCGTTTCTGTTTTCAAGGCCCCTCTGGCTTTGGGGCAGGCACGGAGAGTCGTTTCTGTTTTCAAGACCCCTCTGGCTTTGGACAGGGAAGGAGAGCCGTTTCTGTTCTCAAGACCCCTCTGGCTTTGGGGCAGGCAAGGAGAGTCGTTTCTGTTTTCACGGCCCCTCTGGCTTTGGAGCAGGCAAGGAGATTGGAGCAGGCAAGGAGAGTCGTTTCTGTTTTCAAGGCCCCTCTGGCTTTGGAGCAGGCAAGGAGAGTCGTTTCTGTTTTCACGGCCCCTCTGGCTTTGGGGCAGGCAAGGAGAGCCGTTTCTGTTTTCAAGACCCCTCTGGCTTTGGAGCAGGCAAGGAGAGTCGTTTCTGTTTTCAAGGCCTCTCTGGCTTTGGAGCAGGAAAGGAGAGTCGTTTTTGGTTTCACGGCCCTTCTGGCTTTGGAGCAGGCAAGGAGAGTCGTTTCTGTTTTCAAGGCCTCTCTGGCTTTGGAGCAGGCAAGGAGAGTCGTTTCTGTTTTCAAGGCCCCTCTGGCTTTCCGGCAGGCAAGGAGAGTCGTTTCTGTTTTCAAGGCCTCTCTGGCTTTGGAGCAGGCAAGGACAGTCGTTTCTGTTTTCAAGACCCCTCTGGCTTTGGAGCAGGCAAGGAGAGTCGTTTCTGTTTTCACGGCCTCTCTGGCTTTCGGGAGGCAAGGAGAGTCGTTTCTGTTTTCAAGGCCTCTCTGGCTTTGGAGCAGGCAAGGAGAGTCGTTTCTGTTTTCAAGGCCCCACGACGAGCTGCTGCGACGTGGACGAGTTGACACTTCTTTACTTCAAGTGTCCTGTAGTATCAAGGAAGTCAATAAAAGAATAGCCGGCCCGCCGCCCGCATGTACGTACGTCTTTCCGGGGCTGTTTTTGTTTTATGAGAGCGACGAGGGTAAAATAGCGTAAAATCAGACTGACAGACATAGAGTTAGCAAAAAAATAGTAATTAATTAATGGACCATATTATTCAGAACGTTTAACTTGACAGACTGTTCTGACAATTCCTATTTCGATCTATATAGGACGTCCTGTCTGAATTTATTAATTTAGCTGTACACGTGAATCAAACACTGAATCCTAGTGTGAATTAGCTAGTATATACATCGTTTATATACATGGCTGGGCTCTAGGCCGGGCCATGGCCGATGGAATTAAACGGTCAGTATCATAAAAATGAAAACATCCGGCTAGAGATAGTGATCATATTTGATTTGATTTGATTTTATTTGATTTAATTTGAAGTAGAGCTTAGTGACCATGTTTGATTTGATTTGATTTGATTTGAGGTAGGGCTTAAGCTCAAATCAAATATCCAGTCAGGGAGGACCTAGTGTTTAAAGACCTATCAAATACGATCAAATATTTGATCAATATGACTTTCAACCTCAAATATGAAGGTCCCGAAAAAACTTTTGTAAGTACCAATCCGTCACGCATGCTGATTCAAATAAAAAAACCTTAATCTTGATGGTTTGCTCTCAAAAAAAAAAATGTTTTAAGCTGCACTGAAATTGACGTTTCACCCCTTTTTACTTCATGTAGACGTAAACCGATCAGCTGAACGTTTTCATGAATAGCTGTGTTGACTTTTCTGGTGCTGAAATATCTTTTACGGCCCCCTTTCTGAGCGTCTGCAAACATTTTACACCCCGTAAAGACATGTCACACAATCCGACAGGGTCGAACGGGAAGAAGGAGACATTTGTTTTTAGAGCCGGGTACGCAAAAAAAATGTGGTCCGTACAAAAGGGGGCAAATGTGATTCAGTGTTAGGTAAAAATACAGCAATAGCAAACGTGTGCGCGGTTCTCCGTCTCACCCCGTTGTCATCTCTCCGCAACCGAATAGAAGCCCAGGAGCACCCACTCCTGGAAAGCCGAAAAGCTAGAAGAAAAGCTCTCAGCAGCTCCCATCACCGATCGATTCGATTCATATTAAAGAAAGTGATCATGAAGAAGAGGAAAAGAAAGTGCCATAAAGCTGAGTGATTGTCACCTCAATTTTGGTACGTGCTCTAACTTTATCGTATCAACAAAAAGTCATATACAATTTCAAATCTATCAATTTTACGTTCTTAATCTCTATTAGTACTAGAGTAAGTCTCAGTGACTAGTGTATATACACTGCCACACAGGCATATTTTTTTTATGGAACTGATAAGTTATAATTTTAGATATATTTTTTTAAATTTTTGAAACACACATCAGAAATGTTTTGATAACTATTGTCATGAGAAAAATGATTAGAGTGACAGTAATTCAGTGACTCAGTAAGGAACCCTAAGAGGTTAACCTCAAATCTTACCTCAAATATCAAATATTTAAGGTTGAAGCTCAAATCAAATCAAATCAAATCAAATTAAATATAATCAAATCAAACATGGTCTGATGATAGTCACTAGTAGAGCTTAGCTCAAATCAAATATTTAGCTAGATATTTAGTTGAGAAGAACCTAACTTCCAAGCACCCATCAAATATGATCAAAGCTAGGATCAAATATGAATCAAGTATTATACTTCCTAGATGACTTCTACTATATCCAGAATTATGGGAAATTTATGGAAATCTAGCTAGAAATCTGGCTGATTTCCCATAAAAATGGAAATTAATCTAGGGCAGATTTCCCATGTAAGATTTCCCATCAATTCCCCATGGATTTCCCTAAGATTTTCCATCAATTTCTTACAAATTTCTCAACGATTTCCATAATTTTTTGTAGGGGGCTACGCGTTTTAATGGGCTAACAGACCAATCATGCGTTTTGATGGACTAATAATATACTACTTAATATAAATCAAAGGTGTTTAGTTACTTGTGATTAGAATATATTTAATTATTCTATGAAGTGATTGAATGTGATTGAATAAAGTGATTAATTAGCCAAAGTCCGATTCTTACTAGTCTTTAATACCTTTGGTCATTCTAATGGTACGTCATACCGTGCGTGGTTTTTTTTTACGTTATAAAAACAAATGTTTTGGGAGTAGCTTAGAGGCTTGTGCACATCCAGTGCACTGCATGCATGGCCTAGCCCATACAGCCCGGGCCAGCCATGCACATGCCGGCACGGCGTACCGCTCTTACTAGCGGCCGCAGCCATCGGTGCATGCATTTGGAGCCGAATAGCCGATTGTACATGTTGCATCAAAAATTAGGTCTTCATGTATGAGTTTCATATACAAGGTAAGATGCAAACTTAGGGGAAGGTGGTACAGTGCAAACTTGATGTAAACTTAAGAGTTTCAAACACGGGTGGAAGGTGGTACAACGAGAAGCAGCAAGGCCCCCAAAGCCTACACCAATTAGATCAGGCCCCAGTACTCCAGTGTGGACTCAGTCTGGAGGTGTAAAAGCGAAGGGCCACCCCCCAGCCAAAAGATGAAACTGGGCGTAGGACATCAAAATCAAATAATAAAACATAACGTCGTTTTTCGGGTTTTTTTTTTTAATATTTGATTTTGGTTTTTTTTATTTTTGAAACCATCCAAATATAAATCAAGACACTAGTTAAGGCATAAGTTCTAACTAAAGTTTACTAAGAGGTTTAACCAGCTTTATAAAGAGAATGATGATTAAAATTTAGTTTTTTATATAAAGATCCACAGAGATCTACAAGAAGAGACGGAAGTCTATACACGGAACTGACTGAAATGAATTCAAATGAATCTCAAATTACTGAGTAACGCTAAAATTGAATTTTACATACCGACCGATCCCTACCGATCCCTTTGGCAACCAACGTTTTTACACTGTGTGTTAGGACTGCCTGAGGAAGCAAGAAGAAGACCATTCAACGATAATGCTGGCAACATCATTAAGGAGAACGGGTAGGTGTGAGCCTAGGTGTGAGCGAAGTGCAGAGACTGCAACTTTTGGTCTCATGATTGAAGACAATGACAGAACGCATTTTAAAAATATTTTCAGAGTCGCAAAGGCGGCGAAGCTTTCAGAGTTCCAAAAAATTAGAAGAAAAAAGATGAAGATGCCGGCGGGAAACAATGGGTGGGTCGGTGGATAGGCGGAGGTGCTAAATCACTACCGATTGAGGTTATCAAAATTTTTGAAGAAGGAAATGCAAAAATTGTATAATTCAGCCTATCGTATAGTACGACGTATATAGACTAACTTCAAAATTCATCTTCATTAAAATCCATACAATTGCTTTCAAAAATCCCAAAACAATTCATTTGAATTTTTGAACATGTTTTTAGGTGACCGGAAGGTCCTCGTAGCAACCTATAGGTCAAACTTTACATTTTTTGTATTTGAATCATATGGTCATTTTTTTTCGGTTTTGATTATTATTTTTAATTATTGTTTTTAATATCCTACGCCTAGAGATGAAATTTGAAAAGGGGGGCAACGACTTAACGAGTGTCAATTGACGTCGATGTATGCATGTTTCTCTTATTTGTATGTGCGTTTGCATGATATTTTGATTGATGTCTACATTTATATCTTTACATACATCTTTCTGCTTGTTTGTACCCAAATAATTTTTTGTTCGACAGTGCTTGTGGTGTTTTCGTGTTTCGTGTTCGAATGCTAAAAATGAAAAAGAGTGCATCTTATATAGTGCATACAGTAAGGCCCCCTTTTGCTATACAGTGTGTGCTGCAGTGTGCATACATGTTTTAGTATAGTATGTGCATGTTCATACAATAAGAACGTGTATGAACTTTCAACCGCGTATTTATATGATATGTTACTTGCTAGTTTAATAAGTTTATAAATTGTAAGATTTTATAAAATTCTAGTAACACTGTAACACAGTCTAGTATAGTAACACTACTGCCTATTAACAGTGCCTAACAGCTAGATAACCCCTGTTTATCTTTTTTAAAACTAATTTTTTATAGTCACAAACTGTGTTTAAAAAAAAAAATTAAAAATGTAGCCTGGGGGCTCTGCCCCCCGGACCCCCCCTTAATTAATTTAAGAATATATTCCTGAATATATTCCTGATTATATTACTTTTAAAGTGAGTAACTAGTGAATAAATATATTCTATGATTAAACACCTTTAAACCACCAGTAAGTTCACTAACACAATCAAGTGTAATCAAGTGGCCAAACTCCTGGCTAATGGCCAACAGCCAATCCATCGCTTCTTTCCTAGCTTCTTTCTTAGCTTGAGAGGGGGGCTTGGAAGAGCTCCACCTCCAAAGATCCCGGGCCCTCCCCCAGTCTGGGTCCCAGAACCAGGAAGAAGAGGGGGGGCCATCAAGAGGCCAGAGAAAGAGGAGGAAGCACAGGGGGTGGGGGACTTCAAAAGAGGGTAAGAGGAAGGAGAAATTGAGACTACCAAGTTAGTGTGGAGATTTACTGAATCAGATCGACGATCAAACTTGAAAGCGCCCGCTAGTGTTATTAATTGCTACCACATGACTTTAGTAAACTTGAATATCTAAGCTTCAAATGAATCGAATCAATCCTCAATTGCTATAATGAGAATGGTTGATTATATATATAGCCTTTATTAAACTTAAACATTATATGAACAACGATTGTTGTATCCTATAGGTTGCATCAAATCCGTGTTCCTAAGTTAGCGGCTTGCAAGGATCGATGTAATACTGCGATTAATTGGCATGCTGATTTCGAGCTATTAATGTTTAGCTCGGCGTGTATGCGAAGCATCAGTCTCCGATAGTTTTTCGCATGCATACAGTTTTTGTATGTCGTGTAATTAGCATGTATTCGATAAATTCCAATTGAATCAGACAGCAGCCTGTTGGATTGTACTGGATTATGGTAGATTGACCGTGTGCTCCTACCGACACATTTGTGCACAGACAATATAGGATCTCAGCTGTTAGAAGAGACTTTCAATTTCGTAGAATCTCCATTATAGATTCTTTTTCCGGGTCGGCTCCTTGCCTTGAACCTTGGAATTCTATAGACCGTCACATGCATGCAATGAAGTCTAGTCTCTCTGTTGTCCCTGTAGACTGATTCTTAGGCACTTGAGGGACTCAGAGATGTACAAGTCAGTGAAAGAACGGCTTGGTCAGGTGGAAGTGGAAAAGGCGCCCCCGGATACGGGGAGAATGGTTGAGCCAAGGAAGAGGATCCTAGATAGAATGGTTGTGAAACCATATCTGCCGGGTCATGAGCTGAAGGCGGACGAAGTCATCGTCCATACGTTCGACACAGAGAAGACGGGAATAACAGAATGGGTCCTGGTGAAGATGAGGGTGGCAGGTGCTGCGAATTTGAAAGCCATGAACAAGGATGCCCTCGAGTCCTCTATGAAGGTGGAGGTAATGAATAAATAGGCATACAATAGACTGATCGTGCCGTCGAGGAAAATGAAGAAGGGGGGAGAGATAAACGAAAAGGCATATATCGGAATGATGGAGGTGAAGGAAGCATGTGATGAGATGGTGGAGGGGGTGTTGATGCTAATGCTTCAGATGCCGCTCGACGGGGTGTTCTCGAAATCCAGAAGGGAGTATATGATGATGCAGAAGGGAATGGAATACAGAGAATACAACTGGAGGCTGACGAACAAAGTGAGAAGTGAGGAGGCTGCATACATTGACGCACACCTGGCCACTGAACATATAGCTGCCAGAGCGGGGGCACAGGTAGATGTGGCGAGTGAGATGTTGTGCTCAGTGGCGGAGATGGTGAAAGAGCATGGAGTCATGGAAATTCATGGGCGGGTTGTTCATCTTCAGGAAGAGATGAAGAAAACCTGGAGAGGAGGGGGGAGTGGGCCAATGGGTGGGAAACACTCTATGTACCCGACCTGTGATATCCAATCAGGGGGGATCACAGTTGAGGATGTAGATATAGATGGCCCTGGGGTGACAGAGAAGGGGATAATTCCGAACACAGGGGTGGATGTACGCCAGACTGGGGGGGGTGGAATGGTGAACAGAGGGATGAATGATGGGAAGAAGGGGGATGGGGGAATTAGTTTGATGCTGCCTAACGGAAGGCCGAGAGTGAACGGTAATACAGGGGCGAATGGGGTGGGGGGGGGAGGGATGCAGGATAGCTTTGGGAGGCAGACAGGGACAGAGTCACCTAAGCGAGTAAGGCAGGTAACGCATTCCTCGGAGGGGAAGCAGGGGAATACAGACTCGGGGTTCGTGACCCCAAGATCCATAGGGGAGAGAGAGGGGGAGGGTCAGCAGATGCAAAAGAGAGCTGTGATGCCCTTTAGACCGTCGCCTGCCGGGAGGGACAGGCCCACAGTGAATGAAATGCAAATCTTCCCCCCAAATGTGCCGATGGTAGGTGGGAGGATCGCATACGAGACACTGGTCGACCTTCCGGTGTATCGACAACCGAAGAATGGAGGTCTGGGGGGGAAACTTTGGCAAGAATGTATGGATGATGCCAGACTGATGGTGTTTGTCATATGCAGTGAAACACGGCGGGACCAGGTGAGGAGGGAGATGATCTCAGCGCTGAGGAACAGTGCAGTGGACGGGGATCTGGAGGGCTGTGACCTTCTGGAACTCGTTTATGCTTTCATCGTACAGAAAAAGAGGGTTGAGGCTCTCTGTCTGCAGCAGGAAAAGGAGGGAGAGGGGGGAAGGGAATGGGAGGTCGCCAGGTGGGACCTGAGTGACTAGGGACTCAAGAGCATGTCGGGAGGAGCAGTGGTCAGTTGAATGTTCAAATTAATTTTGATTCTTCTTTTTTGTTGTCTTTGTCTGATGAATTACATAAGAAAGTGAGGGAACTGGTTGGAGTGATTAAGAAGGATACAGGGAATGGAAGGGGTTTTGGCAGGGAAAGTGTGAGAGAGAAAGTGGAGTCTGACCTTGATCGTCTTTCCCTCAGATTGGCTGGGGTGCGGATGTTTGTTGCATCCCTCCATGTGCATGCAGTTCAAGCCTGTCCTGTTTGTGCATCGGAGATTCACAGATGCGATTGCCCGTTGACGACGGTTCTTGTCATTCAGACAACACAGCCACCTTCATACACTCTCTATGTTATGCTTGCGTCCCCTGAGGATGTGATGAATCCTTCTTGCAAGCTTCGGACTGTCTTTAAGAGAGGGTTTGGTCAGAAATGTTTCAGGAGACTTGTATATTCCCATTTGCTAGCTGCTTCTACGTGGTTGGGTCTGTCTGATACGAAATATTCTTCCTTTCTGAGAGAGGTCAAGGATGCTTGTGCTGGGGTGGGAGAGGATGCATCATGGTGGGATAAGGGAGTAATATATTTGATTTGGTCACGATGGAAGAGAGGCTTTTATATTGGAAGTACCGTTGGTAGGGCGCTCGATCGGTTCTTTCAGCACCTCATGAGTGCATTAAAACCACGTTGCGTTGGGAAGAAATGTAATAAGACGGGTCGTGGGTATGCACATCGCTTCTATTCTGTTTTGTCTGCTGATGTTCCAGACATGGCCTCTTTGTTATCCTTCCTATTGCAAAGATTGAGGGTGGTCAGATGAATTTGCGCATAATGGAATACTTATGTATTCGTGCATACAAACCTACATGGAATACAGTTGGTGTGTTAAGGAGATTCAAGAATGGCCCGGTGCGTAATCTAAGGGACCCTAATAAAAGGGATGTTCACTCAATTGCGTACAGGTGTAGTGACAGGGTCTCAAGTCTGAGAAGGAGACTTGAATCTTCTGTTCACATGTCGAAGTTGGCGGGAAGAGTTGATGAAGGGGGCATTTTCCAATCTCGCTCCCTTTTCCTCTGCAGGGTCACTGGCGAAGAGGGTGTGGGGGCGAAGAGAGGGGAAGGGGACGTGATTTCTCTTTTTCGTGCACGACTGCTGACTGCATTGTTTAAAAAGGTCCTTCCCGATTCGTCTCTTCGTTCATTTGATGCGACGAAGAATGATTTGAGTGCATGTATGCGCATGGTGCCCAGGGGCGGGATTCTTGGGGGAGGGAGGGCAACTTTTGACTTGAATGTGAGACAAATGTGCGAGTTGAATAGCTGGTCAGCAGCGACTTTGCTCAGAGGGGAGCTGATTACGATTCGGGTGCCCCTCGCTTACTTGTCTTTTTTCCGATCTTTTTATTTTGCCATGTTTGAGGAGATAAGGAAAACTGTGTCTCCATTGTCAAACGTGAGGCTTCGCCTTCTCCCTACAAAGCTGACTGATCTCTAACAGACTTTGGACAATACATATGGGATTTGTGGGGAAGGAGGAGGGGGTGAAGGTTCTTCTTGTGGATCGTCGTATCGTTGTAGAGAGATTGCGGAATTATTTGATCTTCCTTTGCTTGATGGTCATGTATGTTGTCTACTGTCTGCGTCTTCCTCTCTTAGATCTTTCTTCTCTCTTCCTCCTCACTTTTCTTCCAAGGCCAAGTTA
>JAHBMJ010002146.1:0-22264 GCA_018398765.1 Chromera velia | reverse complement strand
TTGATTGGCGGCGCTAAACGTTGCTTTTGAGCGTATTTATTAGTGTTGTTTCTGTGTATTTCTTTTCAGGTAACATTCACTAACTTCTACGTCCCGCGGTGATCATCATTTTTCCCACCATGCACCCTAGCTAATCAACCAGCCTTTTGAGCATATTTGAGCAGATTTGCATAGAAGTAACGATTGTAGATGATATAAAAGGCTCTATATTACTTTGGGTAATCTAGTTTTACTTCATCATATTTTTTGTTAGTATTTCTTTGCTATTAAATCATAATGTCTAGAATAATTTTTAGGGTATCACAATATTACAGTCTGACTTGAGGGCAAAAGTCCATTTATGAGGGCACAGACCTGCAGTCGTTTTTGTTATATAAGGCAGCCCATAAAACAGTTGTCATACTGCAAAGAGAAGAGGTACTTATGCTCTAATGGACTTGATTTCATGCAGCGCATGCGTTGTTGAACGTGCGTTCAGTGACCTCTGCAGGTATATGCATGTAGCCGATTTTAAATTTTTCTCAAAAATCGGCTGATTGGATTTGTTCCGCGCACTGCGGCCCAGCAACACGCACGTGTAGGGCCGCGAGGAGCCGCAAGAGTGGGGCCACAGCGCGTTGCATAACCATAACGCTGATACTTTTCACCCGATTCCATTCAATCAGGTGCAAAACAGGTGCATCAGATGCATCTGGTGCAGAACAGGTGCATCTGGTGCAACTTTTTGGTTTGCACCTTTTCTGAGGTACACCTTTTCTAAGCCTTATTAGATTAGCTGAGAAGTCAGTGTATGCCACTGTATGGGGAGGTTGTGACTATAGCCTGCAGCAGACTAGGGTTATGATAGCCGCTTCTATATAGTACGGTTAGGAGTAATGAAAGTAGGATGGTTACTAGCTAGGTTACTAGGCGGCCGCTACTGGCCCGCTAGGCCGCCCGGTTACCAATTTTGTGGTTACGGTAGTAGTGTTCCAATGATAGTGGTAATAGCTAAAAACAGGCAGATTTGGCGACATTTTGAGTTAAACTTAACCTACAAAACCAATTTTAGACTAGTAAAAATCATATTTTTAGTATTCATTAAAAGTTCATTATAATAAAACTCAATGTTCATCATTTTATGACTGAAGTATCACTACTATATCATTGTATTACACTAGTACCTAGACGGATGATGATGATGATGACCATGATTGAGGGTTAAATCCTAGATTTAGCGACGCCAAATCCTAAGCCACTAGCAAGGCTTTGAGGACAACCAAGAGCACACATTCATGGGGGGGGGGGATGAGGAAGCCTGTATGCCAATCGGATCGATTCGCCTCAACTTGCCTTATCGACAGAATGGACCTTCTTGAGACAGTCGGCTATAGCTTTGGAACCGCTTTTAGGCAGAATTGTGCACAACAGCAACACCATATCCTTTTTTTTTTCTTATTATCAGAAGTGCCCCTCCCGGTTGCACCTGCAACGCGTTGTACGATCTGTATTCTTATGTTAATAGATACTTTCTGCTTCGCAATTTTGTACAGTTCTTTCAGCCTGTTCTGTTCCCTTTCTGTGTCCTTATACTCCGTCAGGACATGAACCTCATCTTTGATTATACGCGAGGGGCACAAACATTTATCGCACAGCCGTTCCGGTTGGGTTTTATCTATATCTCCCCCTGTGAGAGCCCTGAAAAGCATACGGAAGCCTGCGGAGGACTGCAACAGACTCTTTGGCAGAGGTTCAACACTGCACTCAGAGTCTATCATTTCACTTCTTGGACGCCATTTCCTTTCACTCAGAAGGTGCATGGCCAAACGCTGTCTAGACGGATTCTCTGACTAGAAAGGGGAGAGATTCGCAAGGTGGGGAAAAATTCCGTCTCTGTCTCTAACGTTTCTAGTTTCTTCTTTCAACCAGTCGGACAGCCAGGCACCCTCTACGATCTTTTTTGCCGCCCTTTTCCTTCTGCCCTTGCCCTTCCCTTTAAACTTGTCCCCCACCGTAAACTTGTCCCCCACCGTGCTTGGCAATGGAAGCCACAAAAGGGAGCAATCTAATGGAACGGCCAGCCATTTTACTGTTTTAACGAAGGGTTTACATGAGCCAGCCAAGCACCCATTCCACACTGCCCAGGGTAGAGCACGGTCGATCGATTTGATGCATTGGATAAAGCCCCCACTCAACTTACCAAGTACAGAACTGAATGGCTCGAGAGAAAGAGAGAGAAGGGAAGGCAAAACAAAGGAGTGATGGGAGAGACCAAAACAATATCAAACAAAACGTAACTGTAATGCATCGAGGCAGGCAACATCTGTCTTTCTCAAAGGGATCGTTTCCAGTCCATACAGCACGACTGGCAGCCAGAGGGCCTTGAACAAAGTAATTTTAGAAAAGGGAGAAACAAAGCCCAGAGAAGAGAGAGTACCAAACACCGCCCCCAAAGCCTTCTCTGTCACCTCAATACGGGCTTTGACTGTCTTGCTAAGGTCCCCGCCCCCAAAAACCTAGTTGCCCAAATACTTATATTTACTCACCGCTTCCACTGGTCTGCCTTCATAAAGAAAAGGGGTCCGGGGCACTAGGTCGGGCTGGGGGGAGGAGAGACGCATAACTTTTGTCTTCTTTAAATTCACTTTCAGGCCGTGCTCCTTACAATAGTCCTCGAGGCGAGACAGGCGTTTCTGCAAGTCAGAAGCACTGTGAGCAAACAGAACAAGGTCGTCAGCGTATCCGATGCTTTCAATTAAAACGTCAGACAGTTTGACAGGAGTCTCTCTATCAGTACCCCCAGCCGAGCTTTGATTCCTGTTTTCATTATCGGAGCTGACAGACTTATGCAGATTGTTGATGAAAAGAAGAAAGAGGAGAGGAGAGAGAGGATCGCCTTGTTTTACTCCTCCGCCTTCTGGAAAGCATTCTGTTGCCCCATCCACCCGAGCCTTCACCTGACTATACATCGAATAAATCATCCAAACATCGGCTTGGCTTACTCCTTCCTCCCTGAGCCTCTCTAACATTTTGACCCGAGGAACTGTATCAAACGCCTTGCTGAAATCAACAAACGCGGCAATCAGAGGGCTCTTCTTCTTTTTGGAGCTGAGAATTAACGAAGACAGAGTAGCAAAGGCCTCCTTTATCACCCCCTGTCTGAAGCCGAGCTGCCTTTCGTCAATTTTTACCTCTTTCCTGATCTTTGAGTCCATCAATAAAGCAAAAATCTTACCCAGAAGCCCCACAATGTGGATCGGGCGCCATTTGTTACAGTCGAAACTCGGCGGGCCCTTAGGGATGGGAGTAATGCGCAATACATTCCAGCGTTTAGGCTAAAAAGAAAAAAGGTGAAACAAATTGAAAAAGACAAAGAGCAGCAAGCGGGAGAGAGGAAAAAAACCAAAACATAACGAGAGGTGACAGGGGCCAACCCCATCTAAACCCAGCGCCTTCTTTGGATCAATCCTTTTCAGTGTTTCCTCGATCATGTGTATAGAGAAGGCGGGCTGAGAAGGAGGGGGGAAGGCCAGACCAACAGGTGCAGGCGGATTCCGAAGACTAGGACCGTCGAAGACCCCTGTCCAGAACTGAGTGAAAGAAGATGCAGCGGGTTTATTTTCCCCTCCCCTCTGTGTTTTGATTTTCCTGTTCCATTGCCAAACTTTCGAGGGGTCAACTGCTGCTTCTCTAGCTAGCCTCTCTGCTGTCTGTTGCTTGAGTTTACTCCTTTTTGCTGCAAACAGTCGAGCTCTTTCCCTTCTCAGTTTGACACATTCTTTTCGCAGAGGGTGAGAAGGGTTCGGAACATGTCTTGCCTTTTCCTTTGCCTCCTTCATCTTCAAATGAATCAGGCGGCATTGAGGGTCCCACCAAGCCTGACGGGTGCTCTACTTTCTCCCAGACTGTCTTCTCTTCTTAGATGTCTTTCCCCCGTCTACCACTGCACCCACTTTACTGTCTGCCAGCCTTTCTTCCCAGGAAAGACCCAACTGTTCCAATTGGTCAAGATAAGAAGCCTTGCTGAGAAAGTTGGGGGGGGGAACATTCTGAGGGGGAGGTGGTTGTGGGGGAAGGGGTGGTGGGTCAGGGGGAGGTGGGATAAGGGGAACAACTTGACCTCCTTCACGCAGTTCGTTTACCCCTCTGTCGAACAGGCCGGGAAAAACCGTCTCAGAAAACAGTAGGACCGCTCTGGTGAGAGGAATCATTTCATTATCAGTCACCGGGGAAGTTCTATTAACAGTGAGGAGAGGGGGGAGAAAAGAGAAATTTTTTTCGCCCGTAGGGGCATGCAGAGGATCAGAAGATATAGAGGGAGGAGATGAATCAAGAAAAAAAGAAAGAGAAAGAACAACATGTTGAGGAGCAAAGTCAGCTTCCAGGTTTGAAGTGGTAGAGGACTAGGCTGTCAAAAGAAAAGGATCTACAAAAAAGTGATCAATCGCTGTTGTTTCTTCTCCTGCTTTAAAAAAGGTGCACGGGCCCGGAAAGGAGACATCAACACCCAGCCTCTCACATTTCAAGGATAGGCCGTAGAGAGGAATTAAGTTAGAGCGTTCACAAAGACGGATCAGCCAATTCCCTTGCTCGTCAGGTTGACTGCCATGGCTATAGGCTGACAATCGAGAGGGCTTGCAAGCATCAACTTCGTTCTCTTCTCTGCTTTCATCAGTGGGACATAGCATTCTTTCCCAAGTCAGCCCTTCCGGCACCCGAGTCCCCAGCTTGCCATTCATGTCCCCAACCAGGATACGCAAATCCTCGAGAGGTACCTGATACAGTGTATCGATCACACCCTCTCTCTCTCTGTCTCTTTGCTCCCTGTCTCTCTGTCTCAGGTCAGACCCTCTAGGTAGAAAGTACACACCGAAGACATGGAGGACTCTCGTGGCTGACTCCCCCCCTTCTGAGAGAGAAGGCACATTCACTGACAGACGGACCAGATTTTGACCCACCAGCTCCTACCTTGGCTGCAGTTCATGAACTAAAGAATTCCTGACTAGGATGCATACACCCCCTGTCCTTGCTTCCCTGATGGTTGCGGCTTTCCTTCTCGACCCTTCTGCTTTGATTTTCCTTCTCAACCACTCAAAGTGATCGAAATTATGCCCTGTGTGAGTGGATGTTCTTATGGGCATGGAAGGGCACTTCGTTTCCGTCAACACCACAATGTCTGCCTGGTAAGCGGCCAGCCACCGCTTGAGAGCCTTGCTTCGTATGTGTGACCCCAGCCCCCCCACATTTACCGTTTTTATTGTGAGTTTCCTTCTTTCTGAAGCCATGAGACCAGACCTCATATCGTAAGAAGGAGAGAAAACATTGTGGGAGGATGAGGATGCAGAAGAAAAGAGAAGGGAGGGGGGGGACGGCTGAAAGACCCATTGAGAGATTGAAGAGGTTGCGGAGGGGCGCACCGGTGGGGCAGAAGCAGAAGCATATACAGAAGCCGAAGCAGAAGAGGAAGAAGAAAAAGAAACAGAAGCAGAAGAAGAAGAAGAAAAAGAAGAAAAAGAAGAAGAAGAGGAAGAAGAAGAAGAAGAAGAAGAAGAGGAGGAGGAGGAGGAAGAAGGAGAAGAGGAGGAGGAGGAGGAGGAGGAGGACGACGACGACACTACAACCGGAGGGGGGGGAAGGTCGGAAGGAGAACCTGCATGATGCTTTTGTCGGTCTGAAACTTCACACTTTCTGAGTCTGCATGCTTCCCTGCGACCAGCCCAGAAGGCACACATCAGACGCTTTTCGTCTTTCTTTAGTTGATCTGCGCTTATCCAAGCGAAGTCGGAAGCGCCCCTCCTCCAAAAATTATATTCTCTTCTCTTTCCCTTTCCGCCCCTCACTGCACGAATTCTTGTAGAAGAGCGTGAGCCTCCATGTATGAGGGCTCGGTCCTCCTCGTCCCTGTCATCAGAAGATCTAAAAGAAGAGAAGGAAGAATCAGAGACAGAAGAAAAGGAAGAGGGGGAAGGTGAAGACAGAAAATCATGCTCATGTCTCCTCCTACGACGTTCTCTTTCTTGTTGTCTGTCTTCACGCAGCTCCTGTTGAGAGGCAGATTTGAGACTCTTTCCATTTAGGGGGTTATTGCAGCACCCTTTTTCGAGATAGTCGCAATTGACGCACGGTCTTGCTGGGAGAGATTCTGACCCTCTAGTGCATGAACATCTGGATGATAGACGATATCTGCCTGCTGAAGCCTTGCAGTTATAACATTTCCCTTTATGGTTCCCCCCCCGTCTGTTATGGCCCTGCTTGTCAGGCTTTTCCCTGCCATTCTCTCTCTTTTCATTTCTCTCCTTTGCATCATATCTCTCCCTCTCTTTACTTTTCTCTCCATCCCTCAATTTGCTACCTGAGGCCTGTCTATACGACTGCTGCTCCCCCTGTCCACATTCTCTCTGCGGGGGGGGTAGGAAGGAAAAAGCAGAACGGGAACGGATGGGCGGAGGGAGAGGGAGAGAAAAAACTGAGGAGAAGAAAGAAGCACCATGAGGAACACCGTAACTCGGTCCGCAGGCCGCTTGAACAACAGACAGAGAGGACAGGGAGGAGCAAAAAGGAGGGGGTGCCACTGGAGGAGGAGTGAGGGGAAATGGAAGTGAGACAGGTGGAGAAGGAGCAGCAACAGCAAAGTGAGGAGGAGGAGGAGGAGGTTCAGGAGGGGGACGAGGAGCCTCCGGGGAAGGAGGCAGAGGGGGAGGTGGCGGGGGGGAAAGAAAATGAAATGGGGAAGGGGAAAGTAACGGAGGCAAGCAGAGGGTTGGGGCGGAGGGTTGAACAGAACCATGATAAGAATCCATGGATACAAAAGAAGGGGGGAGGATAACAGATGAGGACCGACCAAAAGCAAACTGAGAGGCAACAGAGAGAGAGAGGCACGGGGGAAGACATGTACATGGAAAGGATGCATCATACAGTAAACACGTATGGTTAATTCGTTGCTGCCTATCTAGATTCTTCCTTGTCCGTGCCCTTCCTCTGCTCTTATTAGACTTTCTTCTCATCTTTTTCCTCTGTGTCTGCCTCTTCTTCCATGAAGTTTCCCCTCGAGACTGAGGGAAGAAGGAAATACACTGAGAGGGCCGTCTGTCTAATGTATCTGTGCAAAGCTTTTCTGTGAACTCATCTGTTTCTGCCTGAAGTGCGCTCCATCTGTTGGTGCTCATCGTCTGTCTAACTGTATGCCTTTCTGCCTTCCAAGAACGAACCCTCCCCTTTCCTTTCTGCACAGTTCTCTATACCTCCGGCTCAGGAATTCCTGCAAAGGCCTGGTCAGCACAAGGCAACCCGTCCCACCTGGGGCAAAATCCAGGAGGGGGGGGCACCGAGCAAAAGGGGGGGAAATCCGTATCCGCTCGAGGATCATTTTCGGCATGTTCTTCTTTCCCTGTACAGAGAGGGAAAGAGAGAGAGCGGGCCGGAATGAGTTCATATGACAGAGCGGGCTGCTTCTCTACCTTTCCATCCGACCTTTTTCTCAACGATAAGATTAACTCCGTCTGCGTATCTGGCTGACTAAGTCTTCTTTTTGTGAGGGGTGTGAGGGCGGAGGAGAGATCATTTCCTTTCTGTCGATTCATTTCTCTGCATACTAAAAAGTGTCCTTGCATCAGGCTATCTATTCCGCCGCCTACTTGGCTGTCTGTGTCTGTTTCCCTTTCTGTCTGACTGCCGGAAACGGTTGATAAAAGCATAGGAGAATCGTCCCACCGGGCCCACTCCTCCCCAATCTCTGGTTGATATGTGCGGCATAGTTGGCAGGGAGGAGCTTTGCCCTCTCTTGGTTTCCGGTCCCGAGCCAGTTGCAACTCGTTCAAATTGAGGGGACCGGGTTTAGAGGGGGGCTGCTGGGGAAGCAAAGCCAAGGCAGGCAGGTAGACAGGCAACACGCTTCTCTCATGGAGGGGGTGACCCCTCGCGTCATCGGCAGGCTGTAGGGATGGGCAGAGGGACTGGGGTAACGAGTCGTTGGCAGGCTGGAGGGATGGGCAGAGAGACAGGGATAACGAGTCGTCAGCAGGAGCTAGGGCAGGAGGGAGAAATTGGTTTGGGTGGGGTAAGGGCTCTTTGATTGGCAGGAGCCCCCGAGACTGCCGCGTCGCAGGATGAGATGATCTGCAGAGAGAAAAAGTCCTGCCGCTCTTCCTCCCCTGAGGGTAGTTCAATGCCGGGGGGGCCGCGCCCCCCCGTCCCTTTCCCCTGATTCCCCCCCCTTCAGTCCATTGATGTGCATAAGGCTCTGCACAACAGAGGCATCTGTTCCCGATGGACCCGTTTCCATAGATACATCGGTGGGCGGGAAGGCCTGAGAGCGCTGCTGTGCTACTGATCTCGGGAAGAACGTGACTTGCCCCATTGTGCACCCCTCTGCTCTGGAGTGTGTGCTCTTCATCTCATCTTCTTCAACTGCGGGCCCCCCTTCCCACCCGTCAGCCCCGAACAACCCAGAGTGAGGGCCCCCCTAGATACCTCGCCGAAGCCACTTCTCATCGGGATGCACTCACCCCCAAACTTCGACCGAGCACGTTAGTCTTTCTCGACTGTGCCCGGATTCCCCCCGAACCCCTTTGCCCCACGTTTCGGCGCACCCGGTCTGTCTGCCCTGACGGGCTCTGGGGATAGACTGTCTTCAGCGAAACCGGGGGACCTCCAACTGCCCTTAAGAACGGGGTCCCTACCCCTGCCCTCTCTTTCATCATTCCCATCCCTCTCTCCTCTGTCTGGTAGACTGGTCTGCCACTCCTGCAGAAACTCGTAGAGACGACGGGTGACGACTCTCTCCCTCTTGAGCCCCTTGGTTGCAGCATTTCAATCCTGGTAGACCTGGGCGTATTTGGAGATGAGGGCTTGTTGGGCGAAGGAGGCCTCCCCCTCCGCCTCCGCATCGAGGGCTTTCTGCACCCGCACGAAGAGACGGAACAGTGGGGTGGTACCCCGATGGATAAAGACCCTCCCCATGAATGCCCTCTTGTCCATTGAGAGGGAACTGGAGTCTGCGGGGGGCCAGAAGATCGACCCATCCCTATTCACTCCCTCTCTCTCCTTCACCAAATCTACTATATCCATCCAGTCCCCCCAATCACCAGAATCCAGAGTGATCTCGGCCTTGTGTCCCCCGTCCCTCTCTGTCCAGTACCTGAAGTGATGGATCTAGAGTTGCTGCGAGACCTGGGAGGGGTTCTCCTTTCCGGTGGCCTCGGCCAGATCGGAGAAGAACAGACGAACGGGGGCAAAGGATGAGAAGTCCTTCCTCTGTTGAGGGAAAGCGACCTGCTTCACCCATCTTCCGTTTCCGTCAAGCACTTCTTTCTTCCTTTCATTCTCATAATCTGAGATAGAGGCGACCGTGACTGCAGTGCATCAGGAGAAGTCGAAACCATGAATGACGAGATCACCGATCTTTCTTTCTCTCGCCTTGAACTTATCATCAATCATACGACCCGTCTCTCTCTTCTCAAGTTTAGAGATCCTCGTCTCCGCTCTCTGGATTTTCTTGCCCTGCCCTTGGACTTCATTGTTTAACTTGTCCTGATTTTCCTTCGACTTTCTCTCTCTCTCATCCATTTTCTTTTCCATTCTTTGTTGAGACTGGAAAATATCTTTCAGCGTAACCTCGCCATCATCAGACGCGTCCGCGTGCCCTGCCCCGCGCCCGTCCTCCCCCCCGGGCTTGCTCTGGTCTCCGGCCTCCTGCTGGGCCTCTTGGGCACTTCCACTTCCCTGTGGATCTGCCATCCCTACGGGAGGAAAGAGTTCGAGAAGAAGAGACGGAGACGGAAGAAGTCAAATAACGAGAACTCCGCCCACAGTTCACTCCTGAATATGAGAAAACGATCACTGAGAATTCACTGGTAAACTGGTTGCCACTGTAGCTGCAGGAGCTTTGTAGATACATAATTAGCCTATATTATTGAGTATAATCATTCCACGGCTTTAAATTGTTAATAAGTTAAGTAGTCTGGCTTTAAAATAAGTTTAACAACTGTTTTTACCAAAGTTTTTCCTTGAACTACCATAGTAGTGGTACACGCCTTCAACTCCGCTGGTTACCATCTCATGGTTACCACACTGACGGTAACTCGCTGCTGGCTAAAAGGGGCTGGTAGTACCTCCAAGAGCTTCAGAAAAGAGTGAAGGAGGAAAAAGTGAGTGAGGTCTTTCAGAAAGCAATGGATATAGAAGAGGGAGAAGAAATAAAGAAAGACTTGCTCGACAAAGCATACCAGAAATTCCAACACATGAGAGAGAAAACCTTCATGTGGGCAACAAGGAAGGAGAAGAAAGAAGAAAGAAAAGGGGAGAGGAAAGAAGAGCCAGCAGAAGCGCTGAGAGGGGAAGGAAGAAAGCAAATAAGAAAACTCAGAAAAATAGAGAGAAAAGTGAGAGAGGAAATCAGAGGCCTGAAAGCAGAAAGAGAGCAGAGGGATGAACGAGAAAAGGAGAGCAGCACCTCAGCTTAGGAAGGAGAAAGATTGAGACAGGCATATGAGGAGAGGAGAAAACAGTTAGTTATGATAGAGAGAGTACTGAGAAACGTGGTGATGAGAGAGCAACGGAAGGCAGAAAAGAGAAAGGTGGAGAACATAAGAGCTGAAATAAATAAAGGAGGCTGCTGGAAAGTATGGAAGAGACTCGGTGAAGAAGACAGGAGGGCAGCACCAAGAAAAACAAAAGACAGCATGACGACCCAGCAGGTAGCAGAAGGTTTCAAACAAACGTACAAGCTGCCAAAGGAAGAGAAAGAAGAGAGAAAGAGGGAACAAGAAGGAAAAACGACAGTGAGTAGAGCGATTAAGGAGAAAAGATGGCACATAGCAGAGGAAAAGGAGGTAAGGAAGGAAATGAAAAGAGCAGGCAACCCCAAAAAGGCCGCTGGGAAGGATGGAATGCCCCCAGGAATGCTGAGAATGATAGAAAAATTGACTGAGCTGGTATCTTTGTATATTTTATTAATTAATGTTGCATATCGTTTCAGCTGGTTGCCGAAAGGATGGAATGACTTGCCGGTGACGGCTCTTCCAAAACCGGGTAAGTCACTCGCACTAATTGGGGGATGGAGGGGAGTGCATCTGGTAGTAGCAGATGCGAAATAGGGGGACATGATCATGAGAACGAACGTGAAAAAGGAAGTCAGACAGACGCCATGGCAGTTCGCATACAAGAGAAAGGCAGGCACATGCGATGTAATTTTTCTTTTGCTGTTCGTTATTGCTCGAATGGAAGTGCTCAGTGTTGCTTTTGTTGACTTCACACGGGCTTTCGACGAAGTAAGGCTGGAAAAGTTGAAAGAGAAATTGAGAAAGGCAGGGGTGGAGGAAGGTCTGATCAGATGGGTTGAGGCCTCTCTGGAAAAAGTGAGGGCACGGGTGAAGGGAACGAGCATGTGGTACCTGGAAGACAAAGGACTTAAGCAAGGAGGCCCGAGCGGCCCTTCCCTTTACTCTGTGTACACACATGACTTGCCAGAGGAAGTAAGAAAGAGGAGAGGACAGAGACGACAGACTGACAGACAGAGGCCAAAAGTGCCGGCAGAAGAAAACGGGAGGTGGGTCGATTTCCTTGCCCCTCTGTTTGTAGATGACACAACACTCCTCGAATCCTTAGATAGACAGTTGAACCTTCTTCTTTCGAACCTTGTAGCCTTTGCAGAACCTCTCCGTCTTCTATTCTCTGACAAGTCGAGATTGGTTTGGTTTGGCCGCATCGCATCAAGAGAGAAAGAAAAAGTTAGACTGGGGGAGATAGTGATGAAAGAAGCAAGAGAGCAACCCTACCTGGGACTAGTCGTATCCGCCGACTACAACCTAGAGACCATGATGGAAGCGCAGTCAATCAAAGCAGAGAGATGCATGCAGGGACTGATGGGGAATATAGAAAGGGAGGGAGGGATTCCCCAGGGGATTCTACCTGCTGATTGCTTCAATATATTTAAACAGACAGTGCGCGCCGTATGGTTGTATGAATACGAAATCCGTGTATGCCCAGATAGCGCGTATGTAGAATTCGATGAGAAGCAAAGGAGATTTGTCAAGTTTGTCTTGCATTTGAGAAAAAAAAAAAATTGTGACATGCTGATGATAGAAGGAGGTTTCATTCCAATCGATCTCGAAGTGGCTTCCAGAACGATCTGGTGGGCAGAGAAGGCTTTAAAGGAGGAAAGAAACGAAGCGGTAGGGCAAACAATCCTCACATACCTGAGAGAGGGGGTAGAGAACGAAATGGGGGGGGGGAGAGGAATGTATCCTTTTCATCTTTTCCCTCATCTAAAGCAATGTGCACAGGCACTCTACATAGACAGAAAAATGCACCTTTTTGTAAAAAAAAGACTAAAAGGAAGCATAGGGCAGAGAGGAACATAGGTAGTCAATAAGAGAGTGGATGGGATAGAGAGATGGCTGCTGAAGAGAACAAAAAATGAGCTAGACGAGAAAAAGAGAGAGACGTTTGCATATAGAATAGAAAGAAACATAAGAGAGAAGAGCAGTCAGGAGAAGGCAGAACTGACAGGAGTGATGATGGCTGATGTGCACAGAAAAGTCTTAAACAGAAACCGTCTCCACCTTTCTTTGTTTGAAGACAGAGCAGGTAGAAAGGTTGGCTCAGCAATGAAAATAGACAGAAAGAGAATAGGGAGAGCCCCTTTTTGCTATATGAGAGTGGGGCCGCGATCGGAACACAGGAGGAGAGCAGCATGCAGGGTGGGAGACAGGGCTGTGGCTGCGACTAAGGGAAAAATTCTGGTAAGGGGGGGAGAGAAGGTGCCATTACAGAAAAGGACGTGCCAGTTCTGTCGAAGGTGGTTGGGAATCGAGGTGGTGGAAGATGAAATCCATCTGGTGACAGAATGTCCTGTTTTTGACAGAGAGAGAGTAGAGATGTTCAGAAAAATAGAAGAGAAATGGGACAGCAAGATGGAAGAAAGAGTCAAAAAGGCAGCCATAGAAAGAGAAGGGCTCAACAAAAAAGAGGGAAAAAGAGACAACTCGACGCTTTTCTGCTTTCTGTTGAATGAATGTTATGCCGGAGTGGATAAGTTTTTGGGATGGGTGTTATTCAGACGGAGGGTGTTTAAGGAGTGTCCAGGACGGTACAGACCTAGGGTACAGACACATAGAGGGAGACGCTCTGGCGGCCAGACATGCAGGAATCACCGGAAGGCAGCGGGCGATCGAGAGATTAACAAAAGAATATGAGGAGACAACCGAAGGAGCGTTAGGATGGGAAAGGAGGGAGCCGCAGAAGAAGATTGATAAAGCAAACAAGAAGAGCGAGGAAACCCAAATCACATGCCGTTTCAGATCGATTTTTAGGCCGGAAGGCCAACGCGGATCCAGAGCCATGGCTCAAACAACGAACAATCATGCAGCAGCGGCCAGGGCAACAGACTTTGGCGGGCCCTGAGGGCGGGGTCTGATACCTCAGCTTAGGCTGTGGAACGCCCCGCCCTGCTAGCTCTGGCGACAGATAGATATAGCGGGAAGGCCCTAGGGTGGAACATATCAATCAAACAATCAATCAATCAAAATCAATCAGACTACTCATATCTATATGTAGGTCCATGATAGTATACACTCTAGGTCTACACTGTGCTGTTAGGAGTAACTACCAGCCCTTCTCAGAAAGCTTTTGGTTACCATCAAATTGGTAACCAAAACTTGGTAACTGATGATGATGATGATGTGACTAAACCTGCCAGCCATCGTATCTCAATGGTAAAGGGCAGTCTATGAGCATTCATGTTATATTGCAAGCTAGGAGCACACTAGCGAATGCTCGGTGCCTAAAGCGGCCGAGCCTTAGGACTACTAGCTAGCAAAGCGCTGCTCCCCAGGATCGATCAGTCTGGTCCTAGGCATACAGCAATGAGGGCACTGGCCTTTCTGGCATCCCTCTGAAGAAGAAGCGAGAAGTACCTCCTTACCCGCTTCTTAGAAAGTTTTTGGTTATCATCAAATTGGTAACTAAAACTTGGTAACTACGGGGGTCTGAGGGGATTACCACTACCGCGGTAATCTGGCTGTATCTGCCCACAAATGTGTTGCATCGAGATGTAATATAGGAGAAACGCATCTTTAAAAACTGTGTACGAGTATAGTATGACGTTATATGATGTAAAAAAGATCATTTTTAAACTTTTTTTGTCTAATTTGTTTCTATAATATCAAGAACTTGACTTTAACTTACACACGCTTACACATATTTTTAGACATAAGAGGATTTTACAATAAATCTATCTTTAGCACTCGATTCACCTACTAATTCGTTTTGCTTAAAAAAACGATTACCACTATTTTGGTTACCAAAACAACGGTAATCAATATGACTCTACAGGATTACCGTAACAATGAAAATGGTTACCGAGCCGCCTAACGGCCGCCTCGGTAACCAAACTAAGTTAGTTACTCCTAACAGCACAGTGTATGATAGTTCATAATACATCGCCCATCATATCCATGCGTGTCCTGAAGGCTCGCGGCACTAGTCGCGGTAGACTTCATCTATGGGCTAAAATTATAGTGGAATAGTGGAATAGTCCACTATTTTTATCCCCTAATAGTCAATAGTAGGAATAGTGACTATTCCCTATTCCAATTATAAAAAATAGTAGACTATTCCCACTATTCTGAAATTTATGAACCTTATTTGAAAATAGTGACTATTCTCACTATTCCTGCCGACGCTTTAGTAACTATTCTCACTGTTCCTGCTAAAACGAAGGTGACTATTCTCACTATTCCTGCCAAAACGAAGGTGACTATTCTTACTATTCAAAATACAGTCAACAAAAGATTCGACCCAGAGAAGACATCCAAGTGATGATGAAGAGACTTCAAAGTTGGATTTGGAACTGTCTCTCCCCAGACCGTGAACACTGGCACCGCTTAAAGATCCGTCTCCAGCGTTGTCTCCCCATCAGAGGACCCATCTGCCTCGGAGTTGCCCTCTTCCACACCCTCCACACCGTCAATGTCCCCCCCCTCTTCGTTCTGGTTTCCCCCATTTCCACTCTTTGCAAGAGAGAGGACACTAGTAAGAACAACTCTGCAACGACCAAGACAGTCGCGAGTGAAGTCTCTCATGTCTGTAAAAGGGGATGCGATTCTCAGATTAATTTTCTTTTCGGTTCGCATCTGTTAGATCTGTTTCTGCACCTCCTCCCTCGGCATCTTTGTTTTCAAATTGTAGGTCCGCAGACCCCTGCTCGTGATCTCTGCCCCATTAGCATAATAAAACTCAACAATGGAGATATATGCCTTTGTCCGGCGGCGAACTGCAGAGGGGGAAAAGGTTTCGTTCTTGTTTGCGATGAATTCAAACATAGCAAGAAAAAAAGCGAGCTCTTACAAGGTCGTGTACGGGAAGACGGGGTCGAAGACATCTGCTGCTATGAGTGTGAATTCTCCTGATGTCTCATCCTCAGCAGGCCTGGCCTGCACAAACCCTGTAGAGTCCCCCTTTTTCAAATATCATGTCCCCTTTTTCTTTTGGGTCTCTGCAGTAGCTTCCCCAACAAACACTTCTGCTACATCTTTTCTATCAGTTGCGAAGACAGGTCGAAGGGCGGGGGCGAGCGCTACTGCAGAGCAGAGGGTAGAGGGCTCAAGAGGAGAGGGGTTCCGGAGAAACACAAAAGTGAAAAACTTCATGGATGTTCCCTCTTCTTCATCGAGATCGCGGGGCAGTCGACCCCCGCTCTGCAGTGTCTACACTTTTTGCAAGACAAAAACACGTGAACATTTGTATGTTAAAGACAATTCTGGATAAAATAAAAAAAAATACAATGGGGGAGATTCAAGAGAAAAAATGAAAGCAAACGCGTTCAGTCTCTCACAGAAAGAACCAGAAAGAACACAGCTTCAAAGAGCCTGAAAGTTGAGGAGAAGAAACGAAAATGAGGGAAAAAGAGAAGAAAAAGAAACAACTAGTACCTGCGCATCAGCGGAGGCCAAAAGACTCTTTGTCCTTTCCTGTGTAAGGGTGGGGTGGTTGCACAAAGGAGTGAAGATCTTTAGGTTCTTTGTACCCATTGCCTGTGTTACCTCCCACTTGATCTACCCACTGCCTTTCACCCTGCCCGAATGTGCAGGTGAAACACCGAGGAGGTCAAAGGTTAGGTTTTTGTAGAGGCTGATGCATTGCACTGCAACATTTGAGCCCTTTGACCACTCTGTCCCCCCAACTGCCTTCGAGTAGAGATCTTCTGCCCTCAGCCAGAAACGTTCATACAGCTCATCTAAGGTTTTGTCCACCGTGTCAAAGCTCTGGAGGCTGCAGATTATGACAGTTCAGTACCACGGATAAGATGGACCCTCCTCCGTCATATCCCCCAGAGTAATGCTGCAGCATCAAAAGAGGAAAAGGGGATGAGAAATAAAGAGGATGACTCGGAGGAAGGAGTGAAGGGAGCGAAAAGGAGAAACAAACGGAAAAAAAAAAGTGGACAGAAATGGACAGAAGACCGGAAGAGACAGAAAAAAAATAAAAGGAGAAAGCAAGAGGAGAGAACCGAGTCTAGAATCAAGTGAGGACAAAGAGTGGAAGTGAAACGGACCGATTGACAAACTCCACCAACAGGCGAAGCCTGTCCAGAGGAACTTTATCAATCGAGGCATCAGATTCTGTTTTGTTTTCCTTCTGTTCCCCGTCTCCTACCTTCCCTTTCTTCTTTCTTTTCTCAGCACCGTCCTCGAGTGCCTTGAAGCGTTTGTTGTACTTGGCGGCGAAGGCGCGGAATGCCTTCACGAGCTTACGCTCAAACCCTGTGTTCCCTACGAGGGAGGCCCA
Organism: Chromera velia; assembly: GCA_018398765.1. Classification (NCBI taxonomy): domain Eukaryota; family Chromeraceae; genus Chromera; species Chromera velia. The sequence goes on along the minus strand of JAHBMJ010002146.1, from coordinate 5,500 downwards.
CTCATCAAGCGTCTCCTCTCCATCACTCTCCGCCTTCTTCTCTTTTTCTGTTTCTTTCTCCTGGCTGCTACTGGCAGCGCCTCCCTTTTCCCTCTTCTCTTCCTGTGAGGTCTTCTCTTTGTTCCCTCCCTCCTCTTTTTCTTTCTTTTCCTTCCTTTTCTTCCTCCCCTCTTCCTTTCCTTTTTTTTCTTTATCTCTGCCCTCTTCTTCCTCTTTTTCCCCCTTTTTTTTTTCACCTGTCCTGGCACTCTTTCTCCTTCTTCTAACAGGTTCCTCCTCTTTTTTATCCTCCTCATCTTCTGACTCGGACTCGGGGGGACGCTTTTTGAGTTTCCCCTTCCCGTTCCCTCTGCCTCTGGGGATGTCGTCTTCTTCGAAAGACTCTTCGTCATCCTCGTCATCGTCCTTTGGAGTTTTCACACCTGCAGGAAGCAAGCCATGAACAGCAACAAGCAAAGATCACTTGCTGTACACAGTGGAAAAATTATGGAGAGACCAGAAAAGACTGCAACAACGAATTTTTGTAGAGAGACGTGAGTGTATCCAAATCCGTCACCAACCTTTCAATGCTTTGAGTGCTTCAGGAGTACCCATCTCCTCGTCATCTTCCTCACCTGCACCCTTCTTTGCATTTTTGGGCTTCTTCTCAGCCTTTGACTCGGCCTTCTCTTTTAAGGGGCGCCCACGGCGGCCCTTGCCCTTCTTTTCGTCACCCATTGAGAGAGAAACCCACAACACTGACACCTGAAAGTCAAAGAAGTGACAAAAGCAGAACTCCCAATCCAGTACAAACAAGTCTCTGTGTGCTTTTGTAACCCTTTTGAGCGAAAGAAAATTATCGCTGTCCCTATTTTGTTCAAACAAGAACCTTCACAGTGCTTCACTTCCTGAGTGACTGTCGCCATCACAGAAGCCGAGGCAGCGGTCGAAATTTTGTTTCAAAAGCGAAACGGCACGCATGCATCCATGGAGGCCCCAGCATAGCCCCGGCATAGCCCCGGCATGCTTATATTGATCATTCTCAGCCGTCTGAGCCGTCTCCCACCGTCTTCCTAGCCGTCTTCAGGAGAGGTGGATCTGTTGCAGCAACCAAATGTGTGAGAAGAGGATTCATAACATCCAAGGCGCTTCTATGATAAGAAAGTTAAGCGAATGAACCAAGCGGTGGAAACTTTGAGACACAGTGGGTAAGGATATTCTCATAAACGCAATCTTTTCCTCATAGCCCGATCTTGCCCAATCTTCATATCCTTTCTCTCATTCTAGCAGTATGGTGAAGCGGAAACTGGGTTGGAGATGTGTAATATGCCAAAAAGTCTTGAAGAATGATGTTGCCACTAAGTATAAACACTTTGCGCACACAAGAGACCACCCCCGAATCCCAGTCGGAAAAGTAGAGCGTCTGAAAGCTTTTTCCCACAGAGATTCACCTCGAAGGAGCCATATGGAAGCAGAGGCTGGATTGGCCGGAGAACCAGCTTTTTAGGGAGAGGTGGGGGCAATTGATGTAGGCGAAGAGGGAGAGATGGAGGCAGTTGTTGAAGGTGAAGAGGGGGGAGAGGCAGCGCCATTCGCAGGCGAGGATTTCATTATCATGGCCGAACCAGAGAGCACTGAGTCCCTCCTGAACACTGCAGAGAAGCTCTCTGCTTCCGAGCTCATTTTCCTTTATGCGCTCACATCAACCCAAACAAACAACCGGAAGGGTTCTATCTTTCTGAGAGTAATGAAGCACCCCTCTTTTGACCCAGCAACTCTCCCTCGGGGAGAGTCCCCTTCGACAATCAAACATTTGCGGCAAAGATTTTTGTCGCAGTATAGTATGTGGGAGGAGGAACAGAGGTTGCCAAGCTTTCCAAAGTTTAAACGGAAAGTATTTTCCGATCCAAACATTCTAGACGGGGCTCATCTCGGTGTTCCACCAGCGAATTTCTATTTCTTCTATCGTGACCCGGTAGTGGTTGCAAAGCGTTTGCTCACGTAGCTAGCCGGCCGAAAGCGTACCATTCATCTCAAAAAGCAGTTTAACTGTTAACAGAGGGAGGCCCCGTTGGAATGGGAAGGAGTGGGCCCCCACTTCTGCACCGGCAAGTACTTTAGGGATGCGTATGCTAAGTTGATTGAAGGGGCAGGGCTTGATGCAGAGGAGCATGGTATGATTGGAATTGGCCTTTCGGCTGATACTACAGCAACCTTCATCATACCCGTCTACCTTTTCCTCACTTCGACCACCCAAAAAACCATTGAGTCGAATGAAGGAAAGATGCTTGTGGGGTTTCTTCCCAGGTGGAAATTATTCAGCAACCAAGATATGACTGAAAAGCAGGTAAGAAGTCTTTTTTGCTCCTTCCACTCATTTCATTCTCCTTCATTCCCGATTTCCCGCACTGCCTTTCTTTTTTATTCCTCCCCCTTTTTCACTCCCTCATTTCTTCTTTGCTTCACCTGTCTCCCTCACATGCACCTCACCATCCCTCTGTACTGGATTCCAGTGGCACTCGTTTTCTCTTTGCTTCCCTTCGTGCATTGCAGACTGCGGCACTCCAAAAGATGAAGATGGATTGTTTGAAGGTCATTCTGGGTAGCATTTCGAAGGCGGAGAAGAAGCACCCGACTCCAGCTTTCAAACTGGTGATTCACGTGCAGTCCACAGGTGTGGGGGAACGTGGATCGAGCCGCAAATAGAAGCTGACAGGCACCCAGTTTCGACATGCATTGCAGGTGCTTCCTTTTGCCTTTGCTTGCAACGGCGTTGACCCAAAGTTGATCGACTTGTTCGCTAATGTACGTTATGTATGTTGGCTGTCTTCTTCGCCGAGAGTTCTGGGGGTTAAGAATGTTGCTCCATAGAGCTGCTGGATCGGATAAAAATGTGGCAAATGATACTCTTAGCACTTTTAACAATTGATTTGTGAAATAATCAAGAAGTGACAGTCTTAGTTTGTTGGGGTGTTGGAGGGATGTGGGCGGGAATGCTCAAATTTTATGAAAACACATGAAATTTCTGAGCATTCAATCAGGCAAATCATAGAACACGGGTCTTTGATTGGAACTTCCACTGAGCCTTTCGAGAGAGCGCATAAAGCAGTGAATGCCCTTCTGTCGTGCATCACGTACCGTTTTTTTTTGCGGTCACTGACTCTTCGTCTTGAAGAAATGGAGAGAATTGCAGCAGTTTTTGAGGAAGAGAGAAGGGTGGAAGAGGAGAAACAAGTGACAAGGTTTCGTGAGAAACTCTAGAAGAAGTTTGATAGTTTTGTCAGAACTGTGAAACTTTCAGAGGTGCAGAATGGAGACGAATTGACTGAGATCCGCTTCTCTGGTCGTCTGTTAAATGAGCTTGTTCAGCTTTTGTACATGCGTGTACATTCGTATGACGACGACTGCAACGTGCCTAGTGTAGCAATTGAGAAACAGAATTCGATTCATGATATGCTTTTTTAGCATGGAGAAGTCTGAGAGTCTGTTTACAAAAGAATGTATATTTCCTTTGTCAAAAAAATTAGAAAGCTCATGCTGCAGGAGAGTGACTTCCGTAACGAGTCTGAGCAGTCCAATGTGGAGGACTCTTCCCTTTTTGTTGTGCATGCATGGCCGCAGGGGGGGGATAAACGAGTGGCAGGCTCTCCTCCACATGAGTATGGGAACTTTCGTGCTTTTTCTCCTGTCCATGCGCAGTAGAGGGACGGTAAGTATAATCCTCCTCGCTCTGCAGATATTCAAATATCTGCAGACGACTTCAAGGCCACCGAGAAGAAGGTCTGTTTTGGCGTTGCATCTTTGTTTTTTTCTTTAAATCTGCGTGACTCTGCCCCTCCTGCGTTACGCCAGAGGTGGACAAATGTGTTGTCCGAAAAGCTTGTTTTGGTTGAGGAATTTGAGGAAGCAGGAGCCAACGTTTATCCTTCATATAGCGAGAATCTTCATACAAAGTATGTTTTCTACAATCGTAAATCCCAAGTGATCTATGTCTGTCACGTTGTTGATCGAATTCTGTTGATGCCAGATGTGATTTATAACTGGAAGGAGTCGCGAAGGCGTGAAGAGCCTCAGCGCGATACCGTTGAATATCGTTTCTGGGTTAATTGGTATATCACTTGATAAACCTGGTATTCAACACCGGCGTTGAGTTAATCTATTTGCATGATATGCCAGTGGACTGATCGACTTCGATGCTATATGATTTATGAAGTAACCTCGGAATAGTTGGAATAGTGAATAGTCTATCATTTTGACTATTCTCAACTGGAATAGTTAGAACAGTGAGGTTTGCCTAATAGAATAGTGGGAATAGTGGATCTTCACTAGAAAAATAGTGGGAATAGTGGATTTTTACTAGAAAAATAGTGGGTCTTTACTAGTGGAATAGTGGGTTTTTGCTAGTGGAATAGTGGGAATAGTGGACTATTCTTACTATTCCGACTATTCTACCCCAACTTTTAGCCCATAGATGTTGCTCTTGGCAGCCTCTTACTAGGGCTTTCAAAATATACTGAGTCTAGGCTTGTATGTCCTCCTTCATCTTTTTTATGATCGTGAACGCTTTCCCATTCAAAAACGAAAAAAGGCTCTTTATTTACATATATATTGATCTCTCCATGTACATAATTAACTTGGCACGAAGTTATTATTTAATCGTCTTCTGCATGATATCATTCATATGATCAGTGATATTAGAAATGTTATACAACTAGACGGAACCACACTTTAAATAAGTATAAGTAATATTATAGGAAGAGCAAATGATATTAATAGTGATATTATAGAAAGAGCTAGAGAAACAGACGACGCTGGAGACGACGGAAGCCGGTAGAAAAGAAAAAAAAGAAAAAAACACACACAGAAAGAAAGAGAAAGAGAAAGAAAGAGGAAGAGAAAGAAAGAAAGAAAGAAAGAAAGAAAGGAAGGAAGGAAGGAAGGAAAGAAAGAAAGAAAGAACGAACGAACGAACGAAAGAAAAAAAAAAGAAAGAAAGAAAGAAAGAAAGAAAGAAAGAAAGAAAGAAAAGGGGAAGGGGGGAAAGGGGTGGGAAAGGGAAGGGACGGAGGGGGGGAGACAAGGAGGCAGGAAGGACGGAGAGAAAAGAAAAGGAAAGGAAGGAATGCGGTAAACCAAGACGAGACGCAGGAAGGAAGGAAGGAAGGAAGGAAAGAAAGAAAGAAAGAAAGAAAGAAAGAAAGAAAGAAAGAAAGAAAGAAAGAAAGAAAGAAAAGAAAGAAAGAAAAGAAAGCAACAAAAAAAAAGCAAACAAAGAAACAACGAGAAAGAAAGAGGGAGAGGGAGAGGGAGAAAGAGAAACAACGAGAGAGGTAAGAGGGGAGGGGGAGGGGAGAAAGACACGGAAAGAGAGAGAGATGTATCCATATGGAGAAGGAACGACGGAAAGAAAGCAGGAAGAAACGAAGAGGGAAAGGGACGAGGAAATGAAGAAGAAGAGCAGGAAGGAAAACGGACGGGAGAAGGAGGGAGGGAGGGAGGGAGGGAGGGAGAGAGGGAGGGA